>JAALXI010000392.1:0-68360 GCA_012977755.1 Fusarium nurragi | reverse complement strand
GTTGATAATACTGAAGATAAATAGAAGACCTGGGTACCGTAAAGGTTAAAGTCAAAAGAATATAAGATAGAGAAATAATATTCTATCTAATAGTTTATATCTCCTTAATATACCTAAATATATTAAAATTTAAACGCTAAAAGTCATTAAATAAGGGTATAATATATCTTAAATATACCTAGCTTAGGCTAGTAGGATAGGGGAGCCTAATAGCTAAATATTTTCTATTAAACCGCTAGGATCTAATATCCCTCTTTATCTCTTTTTTTAGACTTTTTATAATATTTTTATAGCATTAGAGATAGTATTAGGTAAAAATACCTGGTCTAGTCTCGCGCTTATACCTCGGAACCTCTGCTCTTAATCTGGGTCGGCCAGGTATCCGGCAATGCAGAAAGGCCATACTGACGTCGGAATCTCGACTGGACAAGCCGCTGAACGTGCAGGAGAATTGTTCGCCAAGACACATCAGGCCCCCTAGTTAATTTCATAGCTGATATAAGAGCCGCTGTCATTGCGACACGCCACGCCCCCTCAGTGTTGGAATACTCCATGGCCTCGCACTTCACTCTCACTTCATGCATTGCTCAGAATGAATCAGACAAAATGACAGCCTGGTCAGTCATTAAGTATGCGCGATTTTCCTCTAAGAGGTTACCCATGCACTTCCGTAACCCCCTTCGGCGACAGCGGGTGAAATATCTCCTCTCATATGCTGATATCCTGGCATTGCATTGGTTGTCAGGCCCCCCTCCACTCGTCCATTTCAGCTCGCCACGATCCGCAAAGATATGTATGTAACCTCTCTCGTTCTGTCCGCAACCACCAAATCCTCGACAAAGGTGCATCAACACGGAACAGGGGCCAAAATAGCAACCATATATTCACCTTCGCACTTGGCCTCCCGCATCCCCCAAGCCAAAGCCTTCTATTGACCCAGATATTCTACACCAGAGATCAATACCAATGGGCCTCCTTCACAACGCCGTCCGCCGCAGCGACCTCGCCGAAGTCCAAAAGCTCGTCGCACGCGGAACAAACGTCAATGCCATCGACAAAGGGTACACGCCGTTGATGCTCGCCGTCGAGATAGAGAACTACGAAATCACAGAGTACCTGCTTAAGCATGGGGCAGTGAAGTCGATCCGCCATGCAAACCGTAAGGGGGACAGGGCGTTCGATCTGACTGAGGATGATGATATCCTGGAGTTGCTTAATAAATACACAGAGGAGGGCTTTCAGTACGACAGTGATGGCAGCGGCAATGATTACGGTCCGGTATGTAGCGGAATATCCTTTTATCCTTCTGCTTAGATTTAGTTTCTCATGATTATTGGTAATTGTAGGGTGTGCCAATTCCGGATGGGGATATTTAAGGCTGCGAGACGCCTGGCGAAGGGAAGGACGATGATTTTATTAAAAAGGAGTAACTTACCTCTGATGATGCAAGACGTCGAAGAAACAGCAGCCAGCTTGGAAGGATGCTTAAAGGATATCCGCAGAGTAAAAGGGTTTGAACAGTTCCTGCTCCCACCTCTCGCAGCGGAGTTGATGCCCTATTCCAAGGAAGGCGCTATTGTCTTTGTGAACGTTACGCATATCCGCAGCGACGCCCTTATTGTGCGTCCTTCGGGGATTACACATCTCAATTTGCCAAACTTCCACGCGCCGCAAGTCCAGAAATACCGCGCCTGAGGCCTTACGAAGGGCGCGAGAAGTATTGCTCCAGACAAACAGAATCAGCAGGACAAGCGATATCGCCGGTTTCTAGCCCTCCTGTGGAATGACTGTGTTCGTTCGGTACTTGATAAGCTGGGACTCCTCAGCAATCCCACTACTGGCGTCGAGATTCCTCGTGTTTGGTGGATAGGAACGGGTATGGCTAGCTCCCTACCCTTTCATGCGGCAGGAATCCATTTGGAGGACAGCCGTTACTTGAAAGAAAACGCGTACGCATACATTATCTCCTCGTATACCCCTTCCGTTAAGGCCCTAGGCTACGCCCGAGAAAAGGTGACGAACCCGAAAGCCACTGCACAACAGCCGCTGCTCCTCGTCACAATGCGCAAAACACCGGGAATGTTAGAGCTCCCTGGAGTTGATAAGGAGAAGGAACAGATCACCGCCGCCCTCAAGTCCGAGAACCAGAACCCAGTCCCAGACCAAGAACCCCGGCCTGAATCTGTAAAATTAATGTCCCAACCCCACGCAAAAGCCGTCCTCCACGCGCTCCGAAGCCATAACATCGTCTACTTCGCCTGTCACGGCTCTTCGGACCTCCTGGACCCCTCAAGCAGCTTCCTCGCGCTACAGGGGTCAAAGTCCTCCACAACCTTCGACCGGCTCACCGTCCGTCAGATATCCGAATCCCGTCTGAGACGCTCATGGCTTGCCTATCTGTCCGCGTGCTCGACGGCGCAGAACAAAGTGGAAGACCTGGCTGACGAGGCTCTGCATCTAGCGAGCGGGTTCCAGGTGCGGTTGCAGCATCTAGACAAGCCATTGCTTTGGGCGCAGTATATCCATATGGGGGCATAAGTACTTTTGTAAAGAGTTACAGCCAGGGTATCCATAAAATTGCTTATGATGTTACGTTCTTCTGGATTAAGGGCTCGGTGCCAGTCTCGACATTGAGTGATTTCCTCACGGCCGTGATTGTCTGTACGATATCCCCGTATATAATGGCCCTGGTTAAGAGTAGAATACTCTCGAATGGAAGCCCCGAGCTGAGTATACAGCGGATATTCTTCTGAGTCTTCTTTAGTCCTTTTATGTCATGAGAATCGGATAACTTCATTTTATCTTAGTCAAGGTACTTTCGAGTCTCGTGTTTCAAGGTCGTGGTAATGTTTAGGTGGGTTGTAAGCAGTGAGCGGACTCTGACCCTCAGACCATCACCTGGTAGATTCGCAATAATTGCATCCGTCATCATATTAACGTGAGCAGCATTAACCCCTCGATTGCTAGGAACGGACATGATAAATTTCTTAAATAGATGGAGCGGAGCGAATAAGAAAATCGCGGTAGTCGATATCTATATTCACGAGGTAAAAACCCATGACCGCCCAAGACTTACCGAGATTAATATCGGTATTTCGAAGATGTGGATTTGTATTTAAAATCCCTTTGAAACCCCGTATTTTGAGCCTCCTCACGCTGGCCATCTCATGGTACTTATACCACATGCTAATTTTCTGGCAAAAGAAAGTCCCCAAGTTTATCCGTTAGCCTCCGGTCAGTATCTCCTCATAGAAAGCTGATCACCTGAGCATAGGGTAGTTAAGTTTTTGGTTTGTAATATTAAATCCACAGCAGACATGCCGTCTTGGATAGGGGCACTTTTTATCCTGGCATTTAATTTTCTATTGATTTCCTCACGTCAACCCTATAGCCTCCAAGCTATTTAGCCCCCTTCAATCACTGCACGACACAGTTGGAAGGGTTGAGAGCATCTAAAATGGACTTGCCAGCCTGTTCAAAGTCTCCCCCGAGTGATTGAAAGGCGTGACCTATCTGATCAGTGGTGAAGCCAATATCGCCTAGCACGCCTTGGATTTGGTCTGCACTCCAGCCGTAAGCGCCTTGTAGGGCCGAGGCTATTTGCCCAGCATCGCTGCCAAACACAGTTTTGAGTGCCGAAGCCACCTCTTGGGCGGTATACCCGACCTGATGCATAGCTTGCGCGACAGCTAGTTCCGAGAAGCCAAAGGCAGTTTGGAGACCTCCAGCTATGGTCTGGGCGTCGAAGCCTGCGTCCTTCATGGTAGAAGCTACCTGTGCCGCATCTTGATTGTAGGCGTTGCGCAAGACGCTGGCAACCGAGTCAACCCCCGTGATGACGTCCTGCTTGACCTTGCCAGCCCACGCAGCACCCGTACTCAGAAGGTCGCCGAACACTTGCTCGGCATTTTGCTCAATGTCGGTGGCGATGGCCGACAGTAGATCGCTTACCTTCTGAATGTGCGCATCAGCCGTGAAGTCGCCGAAGTTGCGGGTTAACCCTTCGAAATCGAAGCTACCCCCGACCTGTAGGACGAGGTCCGACGAGCTTGTATTTAAAGTGAAGTGCGCACCGACCTGTGCTTGCAAGGGAATGGAGCCCAGACTGACTCCACCGATGGAGGGTAGCGATATTGTCTGATTAATGCCGTACTCAAACGAGGCGGCCAGGTTGTGGAAATCGGCTAATGTGCAACTCATCTGCGAGGTCAGGATGCTGCCAAAGTCTACTTCAAACTGGATGCCGCTCGAGGTGATATCGGCATCAAGTTGCTCCTTTTCTACCTCGAATAAACTCACTGCACCGTTGAGGTTCAGGAAGGGTGAGGCCGATGTCTGGAGCTTCAACACTGGGCCACCCGGAGGCATTAGCTGCTTCGTCGTGGCATCTTTGAGCGCCTTCTGCTGCGCGGCCGTGGTGGCTAGCTGATTGTTTTTGATGGGATTACCGCTGGCATCCACCTTGATGGAAACACCGGCGCCATCGCCTCCTACCGAGAGGATGCTGCCGAGCGACAAGGGAGCCATCTCAATGGCGGCTGTCAGCCCGCTGCTGAGGTTGATATCCACGTCGCCGTAGAAGCTGAAGCCAAGAATGTTGGCAGCTGCGCTAAAGCCGTAGCCCATGTTGGAGAGCGACCCGTCAGGCAGCGCCACAGGCTCCATGGGGTTTTCAGACCAAAGGAACGATAGATCGGTAAATGTCACTGGCACGTCCAAAGGACTGGGGGCATCGGTAAAGACGGTGAGCACATCCGCCAGATGCATCTGGGGCACGTAGAAGGAAATGTAGAGGGGGTTGGGCACCTCCTCTACCAACTCGCACACAACCACGAACTTGTCGTCATCAAGAGCCACTTGGGTACCGCTGCCAGCTTCACCGATGTGCAGTTGACCTGACAAGCCAATCGCCGCACCTGGTGGCTCGAAAACAATCCCGATACCTACGCCAAACGAATCGAAATGCACGCCCTTCATCACGGGTGGCGTCGGGAGCGAGGTGTTGTCTCCCTTTATGACAATGCCGAAGTTGGCCTCGATATTGTCGATGACCATAGACACATCAGCATCAAACTTCTTTCCAAACATAGTGAACGGAATGCCGCCAGTAACGGTCATGACGACGAACTTGAATAGTGGGTTGATGTCAATGGTGACAGTGGGTTTATTGATGGTTAACGTTGCTGAGCCGCCAAAGGGTACGTGCATTGCATCCAGGCTGATAGAGAGGCGAGTGCCCAGCAGGTTTAAACCGAAGGCATAATTGAGGCTGATGGCGACCTCAAGCTCCTTGACGTCGAACAAGGACCCAAAAAAGTGCAGAGCTTCATCTGACTGGGCTGGCAGCTTTTCCAGGTCTATCCCGGCTTGGATAGCGAGCACATTGTTCTGGGTAGTGCAAGTGAACTTGGTCACAGCGATGTCCGGAAAGCCAGGCGGCCAAGTTCCGCCCAGTAACGCCACGAGAGCACTGAGCGAATACACGGCCTGATCTAGGGGCTTGCCTTTGCTCACTGGCTGCTCGGCGGTATACGTGATGCCCATCATGTAGGTAGCAAACGTGCAGCTCGCGTAAGTTGGATGTTGGGTGAAAAACTTGTTTATGGCTGTCACCTGTGGCTTTTTCCAGAGAGCTCGAAAGTCCACCGTCAGCGAGTCGTTTTGATGATTGGCGATGAACGTAATGAACTTCATGGTCTCGTCCATGGCTTTGACATCGGCTTTCCTCACGGCAAACGGTCCAGTCTCGGACCCTGGGATGTAGATAAACCGTGCCAAAGGGGAATTAGTCGTTGCATTGCTAACAATCAGTGTCGAGATTGGGTGAATGAGCTTCACTGAAGCCTTGGTCTTGGCTGGTACCGTAGCAAGAGAGGTCAAGGTGCCAAAATAGTTGTTCTTGTCTTGGGTGCTGAATGAGTCGTAGACCGTAACGCTGAAGTCCAGACTATTATCAATAGATACAGTGGAGGGAGACATGGTGACAGGATTAGGCAATACGTAAGACACGTAAGAGGGAAAAGTAAGAGCAAGTAACAAGATTCCCGGAAGCTGCGGTGGTTGTTTTTAATTAACTTTTCCCTAGAAATGCAAACTGGCTTGTCGTCTAAGACTGCTATCTGTGCTGTGTGTTTGTCGTTTGACGCGATCAGCTCATCCGCCGGATACCCGTTCACCTCCATCTTGAGACGGAGCACGCCATCTCTAGTCGAGGGCGCTGGGCATGCTCTGAGTTCTAGACTCTGCGCATTACTGTGTTATTTTCTTGTTTGTTGAATATCTGCATTAGGTGTGCGGGGGTGGAGAATCACTAGGTGGCAGTGCAAGCTAGCTGATTAGTCGCCTGTTGGCTGACTATGATGAGAATCCAATAGTGAGTTCGAGGTTGACCGGATGGAATCGATACCGAGAATGGTGGCTGGCTGAACATTTTACATTGACTAAATAGGGACAATATTGCTTATCTAGGTTCAAAAGAGGCTTCAATTGCCTTAGCTACTATTGAGATACTGTATACTATCTGGATTGTGAAATAACTGGGTTACTTGCTGTTGACATGTGATAAAAGCTAGTCTTCTAACTTGACCTAAGAGTTCAGCTGACTGGATTCTACTGACAATGGTGGCTAATAACGAGAATGGTGGCTGGCTAGATACGGCTGATAGTGCGAGTCTGGGCGTGCCGAACTGCCGAATTGCTGACTCCTCGCGGAGATCAACTGCAACTATTACAGCTGACACAGCAATAGCAGCAGTATTAGGACAACCCTTTATATCTCTACCTACTATACTATAATTGGCGAGATATATATATATATATATATATGACTGTAACAATGCTTCATGTGCTGTCTTTATCTGTCTCATAGATATCGAATAAGCTCTCAAAGAAATCAGTCCATCCCTGCTCCAGTCATATCTAAAGCCATTCGTGCTTCTCCTCCTTACCTTTACCAACCATGGGCTCTACCACTACCAATCCCACTGCCACAATCACCAACAGCCTGGGGTTTGATGTGGACATATACGATGTGTTCAACCCCGACACCAGTAAGCCGGGACCACTGACGTACACATTTGTGGTCACTGTACCGAACGGCACTTCTGCACAGCAGGTGCATACCATTCGTCGTTACAGCCAACTGCAGGCCATGCACACAGGCAACATCGAAGCACTAAACAGCAACTACTACCAGCAGTTTCCAGTGGCCTTATTTGTGGTTACCCCCTTCGTATCATCAACCGCCTTCACTCTCACCAAAGACATGCAGCAAAGTATGGAGGAGTCCTTCAAATTCATCAAGTTCTCACAGGCTAACCCGACCTCGCAACTGGCCACGGATTTCCGCACAGCCCTGGGCGACAAGAATAACCAAGAGGCTGCGGTCATCAAGTTTTTCCAAGGTACTGGCAGCTTCAAGCTATGCACAATGTCTACCTGGACAGCGGTGTTCGGCTGGCAAACCCAGTTCACGAGCCCCTGGCAGGGCACCTACTACCTCTACAGCCTGGGTAGCAGCAGCGCCGGCAGCTCGTCAGCCCCGGCTCTGGTGGCAACGCTGATCATTACATCTAGCGCAGATGCCAACTCGGCTGTGCTGACAATGGCCAACACAGACGACGAGAATACGGAGGTAGTGATGGCGGCCAATGGCAGCATGCAGGAGCAAGACCCGGGCCTTGGCAATCTATCCGTGGCCCTGGCCCCGGCCTGGCTGAACGTTGCCCAGACCAGTCAGCAGAATGGCAAGACCGTGTACAACTATGCCATTGGAGCTGCGTTCACGGGCACCATCAACGGGATAAGCGTGGCTGGCAACCTCAATAAGCTGGCCATCCCAGACCCCTCGGATGGCTCGCAGAACGCCAAGGATAAAAACTCGGCTAATTCATTGACCATTAGCTCCATCGCGAGTATAGTGGGAATATTGACAGGTACTATCGGGATGTTTACAAGCATTGGTATGGTGTATTTCATGTGGAAGAGCAGCAAGCAGGCCGAGGAGCAAAAGAAGCTCGATGTGCAGAAAGACGCCAAAAGTGAGGCTGACGCGAAAGCAAAAGAACGCCAGGTTCAACAGGACTATCAGAAAGATGAAGTGCCCAAGGTGGAGGCAGAGGTGGCCAAAGTGGAATCCGCTGTGGTGCCCAAGGTGCAAGACGCCTATGAGGAGGTAGCACAGGGCGAAAAGATCCAAAGGGAGGAGTTTAATGTGGAAGAACAGGGAAAAAGGATAGATAATGCTTTGGAAAATGGTTCTGCCAATCAGGACATTGAGGACGCGGGCGACAAACTCCTCGATGCCAGAAACAAGCTTGAAGATGCAGCGAACACTAACAAGAGCGTGAAAGACCGTGAAGCAGACCTGGATAATACCTCCGGCGATCTCAACGACGCGAGCGGCAAAATACAAAAAGTGTTGCAAGACGAGGCCGACCAGCTTCCAAAGGAGGAACAAGAGTCTCTAGCAAACGCCAAGGATGCGATGAAGCAAGAGGAGCAGCAAAACGGGGCCGAAGAGCAGGCCGAGAAGGAGCAGCAGGAGCAGGATGATGAAAACAAGGCCGAAGAAATAGACAACGCCAATTTCGATAATGCCAAGGAACAAGACGATGTACCCTTTGAGGGAGGAGGGGTGGAGGTAGGGGGGAAGTAGGCCAAGCTAGTTAAGTCTGACTTAGCAGCGCTGCCCTTGATAAGAGATCTCGTACTCACTGAGCTAGACAGCCGCCGCTTTAATAAAGACGACATGGTCAACATCCTATATTACAAGGCGAATGTGACATTTGAATCCATTTGTAAACTCTGTACGAGTACGAAAGCCTCTATGTTATAGCGGTTCAATCATTTGTAGAGACATGCATACATTCCCAACGTCCGGGCAAATATCCTCATATATCAGATGAAGCTATAAACTGTCTTCCAGATACTGGGTCTGGACGAGAGTTGGCGGGTTTCTATCAGTCCGCTTCTAAAACACCAAGAAAGTCAGAATCCGCGACATCACCAAGCCTCAAGCTACCAGCCTCAACACGAGGAAATCGCTCAACCGGCGGATAAAGCAGAAATAATCCATTGATTCATCACCACTACAATATATAACAGGCCGCGATACTTCAATCAACATTCATGTCGACTTGGCGTCAGCCAACAAGTCCACAGATGTTAGGGAGGGCGTAGCTATATTATGCCTCTGGGCTCAAATAATTTTAAGGCAGCATATAGCCATATACCAGATCTTAAACTTGCAGAGGAAAACAGGGGAGAAACAGTGGCAGGGAGAGAGTCCGCTCTGTACGAGGTGGGTCTCGTATGGGAGTAGGCATTTTGGACGCGCGAATAGAATAGATATGTTGACAAAAGGTCTCTGAATGACTTGAATAAATTCAAGGCAAAATAAAAGATCTCTCTAGTCTCCAGAATCTCGTTGACGCAAGGCCATCATGTCTTCCTTGATAGGGGCTTTTGAACGAAAACTACCATATCCATCGTGTGTCGAGGAAACACGAAACACGGGTATCTGCTTTCAACAGCGTATGAACATTCCCCGCTATCATTCTGTCAGATAGGACATCATATGGTCGGCATAATCAAGTCGGTGCAACAGGGCTTTGTGCAGGGCCTTCAACGGCAGCTCTTCGATGATTCTTCCCGCTAAACCGGTGAAGGAGCAGTTGATCGGGGCAGGAGGATATATCACGAGAAGCTCTTCGGATATATTATGCTGGCTAACTCAGCAGCCAAGTTATGTCGCAAGTCGTTTAGGAGACCTAATTTGAGGTCTCAATGTGATTGTAGATGGTATCGCATCGCTTGAATATTCTCAGCTGAGGTCCAAAGATATGTCACCGCTTCTCGTTATAATCTATATGACCAGGAGGCTATTTGGCTTCTGCCTCGCGCTTATGCTGAGGCGGCATCGGTTTGCTTAGCATGGTATATTAAGGCTCTTGGCACAGTAGGTCTTGTAAAGAGAAGCTTCACTATAACACTTCAGCTTACCTTGTGTGATTAGTTTAACTCTATTACCCGGCGCGTTAGCAACTGCTTCCAAATCTTTATATGATATCGTAGCTGCAGAAGGATCTGCCAGTCTCCAAAGCTCCTTATGCACCTGCGCGCAGACAGCGTCTCAGCTCACTTTGCATATCCATCACGACTCTCCGCTGCAATAGCGCTGTGGATAAGATCTGCGACTTTACGTGGAAAAGTGTGAGAAGAAAAAGCGATGATTCCTAAGCTAAGTCACATAACTTTGGTGGGATAATTGAGATCAAAGTCCTACTCTTAACATCTCTCAACAGACGTCGTGCTTATCGCTGAGAAAGTAGAATGATAAGACACCATGGACCTTGGGAAGCTTAATTGTTGCCTGGACATCACTGTAGGTTATTGCCACACATTCCATTTATTTAACCCGAGTAATTTTGATATATATAAAGCGCACCTGTGTTAACATGTGCATTTCTACGAGCACTACGATCAAATACACCTAGAGCCAGCATCGCATTCATTCCGCCAACCGTACAAGCAACGATCCCAGGTGCTCCAGGCGCGAAGACAATGAAGCGATATCGCCAGACTCGATCTTGTGGTGTTGTCTGGGTTCTTGTGCTTTAAACCAACAGGCTCAGTAAATTGCGTAATGGCCGCTGCCTCAATTGAGATTGGGGGAGCTGCCGTAAGCGCTGGATCGATGACTTGGTTGAGGTCTGACTGAGGAAGTGAGGCTGAAGTGGTGCGGTCGTTGATGGACTGTGGCAACGCAGCCCCATCGCGTATAAGATGCTGAACTTGTTGGATGGTGTTGGAGTGGGTGCTCAAACTGGGTGACTGAGACACATCGGACTTGCACAACAATCGTAGAAGCCGTGGCCTCTCCAGCGCTAGGTTAACTGCCAGGCGCAGGGACTGACCACAGAGGAGACTCTCCAAGAAGACGACAACGAAGATGCCACAAGCGACAGTGTCGGATTGTTGCGCGCAGTCCTGCGATATATTAGACACACTCATCTTACAAGTGCGGAAACAACAGCGCTTACCTAGAAGGACACTCTGACGTGCCACGCTGGGAGGTGTGCAGAGAACCAGTCTGCCAAAGCAGCAGAGACGCTTGCAGTGCGCTCGGCTGACGCGAGGGAGTCGTACACCGTGACTTGTGTATGCCCCGACTGAGGAGCGATATACGTGAGGACCCAGTGATCAGGATGGACGTACATGGTGAAGTATATGGCCACGGGTTTGCTGTCGCGATCGAGGAGGCGTGGGAGCTGGGTAGGAGCGTCGACGGAGAACCACAGTGTGTCAAAGAGTCGGGCTGGTGATGGATGGTGGGCGAAGACGACGGAGACAAGAAGCTGAAGGAAATCGTCGGTCAGGCGGGAGTTGTGCTGGAGCTGGGCCAGAGTTCTAAGGGCGAGGGTCTCGGCTTAAGGATCTGGGGGATGCAGAGACTGGTCATCGCTGTCGCTCTCGCTCTCGCTGCCTGCGAGGTCGCAGAAGCCAGAGTCAAACTCAACCTCTGCTTGCTCGAGGGCGTGTCCAGCTGGAGGAGGAGGGCTTGGAGGAGGGTTCATCGTCGAGCAAAGGGCCTTGTGCGGGCGACGGTGGAGCCAAAGCCAAGCTGGCCCTTCTCGCTACCGAGGCCATGCCCCATCAACACTGGCGTCGAGCCCTGCTTTCCGGCATGGCCGAAGGTCAGGCTGACCCTGGCTACATCAAAACCGCCTGGTCTGCTTACGAAGCAGCAAATGCCGACGTTCATGCCACCAGAGCCGAGTGGCAGGACTCCCAGGCCTCATTGGCAGCTTTGCGGGTAGGGCGGGGTCAAGCAGCGAGAACTTGACGCGGAGGAGGTTGGCATTAAAGCAGCTATCGACAATCGGCCTTCTCCAAAGAGTACCTGGCTCTGCTACGGCAATTGGAGCTTGGGCCGGAGGAGATAGAGAGTGTTTTTAGGGAGCGCAATCTTGACAACTTGATCGGGATGGCAGAAAGGAACCTGAAGGCAGTGGAGGAGGGTGGAGATGTCGAGTAAGTACCGGTAGAAAGGCTGGAAGTAGTTGTTGTGATTGGAGTTGTCTGGTGTTGAGATTTCTTTGTTTCGGAGTTAGTATGGGGGACCTGGGCCCTTGGCCATTGATCAATGCGGGCGTTTTCTTGGCAGATATACACTTATCCTTGCTTCTACTATTAATTCGAACAGGGGAAAGGTGTTTTGGGCTTTGGCTTCATCGTTTCAAAGCTTCATTTCGTGTGCTAGATGGAATACATATGGTTAGGTCGGTCCAAGGGGGACACTCAGCGAGTGTAGCCAACATAGAAGGCTCAAAGCTTTTATATATATCTAGGACTATTCAAACCACTACTTATAATCATACTGAGGTATATTTAGGCCTCTAAATGGCCTGTGGGTCAAGCGGGGTTTATACATTCCATATAGATAGTCAGGCGAACACTCAATGTGAACTTTGTAAATGGTAGCTTATTTAACACGCCTATCGCCATCTGTGGTTACATATACAGAAAATAATTAGGGACAAGTAGTTTTAAGGGTCTATAAGGCTTTAAAGCTGTTTAAAGGATATCACTGGGAAAAAGGATGTAATGGGACACTTAACGACAACTCCACGACTAGTGGACTAACTGATACTATTAATGCTGTCGGTAGCTATAATAGCGAACTGAAACTATGTATATACAGCTTAAAGGATCTATAATGCTCTGAAGCCGGTGTGGAGATATAGCTCAGAAACAGGGTGCAACGGGGCACTCATTGACACGCGTATCTGGGCTTGTAATCCCACGCATTCGACCAGTGACTTTAGGAGCTCGTTATTGTACATGGCTTGGGTGACAAAAGCCGCTCAAGACCTATGTCGGCCGGCTCTGAAAGCCGCACTTCTTGCGCACACTGAGGGTACCCCTGAGGTTATCGAGAGAAATCCAGTCGTACGACACAAACTCCATGGCGTTTGTCAGCTTCGAGTGGTTGAGCAAAGTATAGGCCCAAATACACATTGCCTGCTCGGATAAACATCTATCAGATAAAGGCTCTGGCTGTCAAGCTGGTATTGCTATAACCATGAGTCGTTGGGCTTTCAAACAAAGACACTCGTGATTTAATTGGCCGTGGTGTCGTTGTGTGCAGAGTGTTCCCGTTTGCCTCACTTGCTGCAACCACCACCACATCAACAACAACAACAACATGTCTGCCGCCGCCGAGATCGAAGTTCCTCAGTGCCCAGGAGAAGACAGTGCACGATCTCGCAGTGGGCCAACCAAAAGCAACCACACAATGCCACTACGGCAACTCACTAAACGCGCCGTTGAACACGTTGTGAATGATAACAATTACGTCACCAACCTCATGCGCACGATTCCTTCTCATGCGCAACTCTCTCTCCTCCACAAGCACAGGCCTCCCCAACCTCGCGATGCCCTCACATCCTCTCTTCGCATAAACGCATCGCATCCTCCATATGTATCGCCCTCTCCTCCCTGCTCCCACGCCCAGGCATCAACTGCCCGACCCGTCTCCGTCTCCGCCTCCGCAGCGCACCATCAGGAGGAGGCAGCGCGCCCTCTCCCGCCGCCAGAAATCTCTTGCCTTTCTCGACGCGCAGTGGCACGGCCCCGACTGGCTTCCCTCCGACGTACGCGCCGGCCTGTCCTGCGTGGGACTGAGCGAACCGTCCGACGCAGTTGTCCACAGCCTGCACAAGATCACCGACCTTCTTATCCGGCGACATATCGACTTGCCCTCTGTCTAGCAACCTGGCGGTGCTTTGCGCGGTGCTGTCGACCGCGATCTCGAGCAGAAAACTCGCAGTCTGCCAGACAACGCCGCTCATCCTCACCCGCACTTGACCATTTCCACTGTCGAGGCAGTACGCAAAGCCCTTGGAGCTCACCCCGACAACTTGGACGTGTCATCGCGTGCCGCTTCTACCGAGTGTACTCCCGACGTCGAGGACTCCATCCATTTTCCTGGCTCACCCACATCGCCCGACATTTTCCACGACACGCGCACCAGCCCTTCCCCTCTACCTAGCCTCCCTCCACCCAGCCCGCACGCGATGAGCGACACCGAACCCATCGACAAGCGCGCCGAGATGGACCATCCGCTGGCGAACCTCACATGGAGCCTCTAGAAGCATCTCCGCGACAACGCCGCCAACACCGTCCAGCACACCCAGGCCGCCCACGCAGCTGCATCAACCGCCCTCGCCCGACTCGCCGGCAAGCAGGAAGCCTTTACGGCAAGTCGCGACGCCAGCAAGGCCTACGTCCAAGGCCTCCTCGCCGACCTGGACGCGCACTACGCTGAAACAGACTCTAAAGGCCCCCCCGCCAAACGCCGCCGCAGCGTCATCGTGGACCGCATCAAGCAGGACCACTACAACCACCTGCACGAGGCCGAGATGCACTGCCAGAACGCGCTCCCCAAGGACACGGACCTTTCCGCCGAGATTGCCGCTGCGACGGACGCGGAGAAAACCGCCGCTGCTGCTCTTGTCGCCGCCAAGGCCCGCGTCGCCTCGGTCGAGCGTATGTGGAAGGCCAAGATGGGGTGTGACGAGGCATTCAAGGCGAAAGCGCAGTACGAGAGCCTTCAGCGTAGGGTGGCCGAGTTGAAAGATCAGTTGGCGGCTGCGTGCGATGAGTGGTACGCCAAGCGACAGGCTGCTCATGAGTGGAAGACGGTGGCTGAGGATGAGGGCTGGGAAGCCATCTTGGAGGGATTGAGTAGTGAATGATGCAATGGATGAATAAGTGAATGTACAAAATTGTAGTCTCTTCAGACTGTATCTACATGTATAGTTGTATTTAAGGTTAATTCCATATTGTCTGCTCTGACTCCTATGTAATTGCTGTCTGCCAATTGAAGTGTTCGTGGTGTTAATATTTTGGTAGTGGGCACCGCGTGGCGTGATTGGCTGAATGTGTCTGTTGGACAATTTGAACCAATGATATCAGTGGGCTTATTCCTGTGGGAAAATACCCCGATAGTTCCACCACAACACAGCAACCACGATAGTTTAGATTCGTTTAAAAATTGTAAGATGTCGTTATTAGTGGTGAGTAAAGCTGTGTAATTTATTTCAGAGCGATGCACGTAACCTCCATTGAGCTATGGCGTTGCGAGATTTCGGCCGGGCAATTACTGGCGGGGTATGTACCTCGGCGCTGAACCAGGTATGTCTATCCTCTTAACCTTGGAAAAGGGCAGTCACCCGAAAATGGATTTCACCACCACAACGTCCCTTTCGCCAGCGCCTTCTGATTCAAACCACATACATATTCTCCCGATGTAACATGGGCTGTCGTTCCAGAGGCCAGTGTCGTTGGTTTCTGACCTGGAATTGTCAAATGTGAACACCCCCTGTGATTGCGCAGTTACAGTGGGGCCACGTGACAGCTCTGCAAAAAAGCCCCCGTAAGTTTGCAGAGCTCGATATGTACAGGAGATTTACGACGACGCCAGAGTTCATCCGGCGGCAGCCACTGCACCGAGAGGATGATCAGATGCATTGTTTCCTCTGTCTGTGCTTAACAAGCGATTAAGCAACTTATCAATTTTTCTCGATTTAACGAGAATATTGAAAGCATTCCTAAGAGGGAAACACCAGCGCGTGATCCGCCACCATCAAAGTACCAGAGTGTTGCAGATAAACTATATGCAAAAGGTAAATACTTCCAATAAGATCAGTCGATGTCGACTGCCATAGTTGCTCGTTATATTTTTGCAAGGGGGTAGAATCAACCCGTGAGTGGCTTGTGCGGTGCACTTTTGGTCGTGATGTTTGTCTTGACCCAGACCATGTTCACTACACGCTTAGTGAAGTATCAGTTATCTGCCGCTGGGATATTGACCATCAATCAAAACACATGTACGCTGATGAAGGAATGCCTTTTGGATCGCCTCAATCACACCAAATACTCGAGACTATCCTGGTTTGCTCATATCATCAGCATCACGGGCATGGGCATTAATAATCGGCGGTGTTGGTTGACTTCGTGAAGGTTATTTAGCAGTGGCAGGGGCCGCCCAACCATGATTCCAGGAGGTGCTTCAAGGTGGCTAGTCCCTCAAGTTGGATATAGCAAGACTGGTGGATGCCGGACCAGTACCTCGTGAGGAACTGGCTAATACTCGGAACTTCAGAGCCATCCTCAGGGCCTTAATCAAGCGTTGGTTGCATTCATCCTTCTGTACTCACGCCACTGCTTGTTACTTTCTTTAAGCCGCGAGACTATCCGTGATTGTACTGACCAGATACTGCCTCCCGGTTTATTGTAACTAGACGGAAACAACTTGAAGTTGGTAATGGTCTCGTTGAGATCACTAAGTGTTGTCTGTGGAGGTGTGATTAGCAGCTACGTTCACCGAATTGAGCATTTGAAGAGGTTGTTTAAGCCTTGTTTTTTTCCACTAGCTAATTGAGAGCGGTGAGCCCGTTAAATACAATAGAGCAGCTGACGTAATTAGCCCTGCTCGGCCAATCACAGAGCTACGCTTTGTGACAGGAGGCGTGTTGTTGCTGGGGAATCCGCCTACCTGATTGGCTGAGCGTGTCCAACGAACAATTTTAACCAACCAGGTGAACGAATTCCAGCACCAACTGTAACCTCACTGTCCTGCGCTAGAATAGTCAGGGCTCCACAAATCTAGCTGTAACCTTTACTGTAAGTGAATTATTAAGTAATGGCTATATTAGAATAATATATATATAGGTCTTAGGTTAGTTTATAGAGGAGACTTAGTACCAGAAGATTAAAGTTTCTTAAGAAACTCTATAAGTAGATTGTATTTAGGATGTCCCTAGAGCTCCTCAAAGCCGAGACTGACATCTATATTAGTAGCTACTTAAAATGAGACAGTTGAAAGTAACATGCTACATAAGGATGGCGTGTTTCTTATAGTTAACTCAAGCCTTTCAGGAACTGGGCTACAGTGCTCTTAGTCTGAAGTCTGTGTATAGATACTGATCAAGGTAGGGTCTCAATTGGTACAGGCCACATGTAATCTAGCAGGTGCTGGATTCCCATGTGGTGGTTCACGTCGTTAGTGACGGCATCTTATGCTTCTGCCAGAATCCCAACACTCCTTTACGCACCCTTTGATAGATCTTTCATCGGCTAAGTTTCCAGGAATAAATCCTGGAATAGAAAATCCAGCACTTTTATTTGATGGATAATTCAGAGGATTTAACCGGTTCCGTAAGAAAGTGAGGTGGTGGTGGGACATGGTCGTCTGGCCATGGAGGACATCATCACCAGTCCCCCATCAACTTTTCAAGAGATTTATAAAGGTACAGTAGAATAGTAATATTTTCTATATCTGATATATTCATTTCACTTACATAAAGATTATATAGTAGGCGGCAAATATGATGTTGACGCTAATCCCAAGGCTGAGAACCAACACAGAGTCTTTCTGTCAATAGTACCTGCAGCATCAGACTGAGCGCAGGGCGAAAGCATATCTACGTATGCTACCCGCCGAACTGATGGGCTCAATCTTCAAGGAGACTTTCTCGTCGGTTCAACTGAATAAATCCATAATAAGGAAGTCATACAGTACATTCCAGGCCACTAGAGTGAAAGCCTCCTAAGAGGATAGGAATTGTACTGTTAACCTCTCTGATGAAGTCTAGCTGGTTAAAATAAACTACTCACATTAAGCGCACAGGTGTATTACCATAAAAAACACCACAGCATTCAGTTTCATTTTAGCAGTAAGCTTAAGTGTGCAAAATTTGAGGTGCAGGTGTTATTAAAATTCGCTCAACCTTCCCGCTGCTGCATGATTGGCTCAATTTATCCAATAGATATCACAGGCCAATGAGGTCGCCAGAAAGCGGGGCTGCTGGCGTATTAGCGGCCTGACCAACTTGGTTAGTCATCTATGGTGGCCATGGTAACGAGGCCCGCCATATTTTCCAGCCCAACACAACAACACGCAAATCAAACTTGGCCTGTCAATGAATCAAATAACCCACCGTACAGCAAATCACATTGAATGATTAAAGACTGCCAGTCTACCAAATATAAATCACTGTCGTCTTTAATGCCTACCGCAAATTACGAGCGCATCACGAGGTGGCTTTCAGAGATAGACTCGGTGACGCACACTCCTCCAGACTTGAAGTCATCTCGAAAGCACACTCTCCCTTCGCCGCCCATGTCACATGCCTCAGACCTTTCCCCATCGAAGCGAAGAAGGCTTGATGAGATAGATCCTGACAAAACACCTACCGCGCAGAACAAAATCACACCTATTATACTGCCCCAGGACTCACAGTCGCAGCAAGGGAGTTCTGCATCGTCAGCATCCACGCGCAGAAGCGGCCGGTCCAGTCCAAGCAAAGGACTTGCCGCTCTTCGGAACGAGAAATTGGTAGATTACCCCAGCTTCTCTGGTCGACTTGCGGTGCCACAGGTTCTCAACAAGGTGGTGAAGGACATCAAGAGGTTGGCTTCGGGACAAGGCATTGTCACAACTCAGGATGCGGTGAGTCTCAAGGGATTCGTTTCCGTATTACATCCAGCTGACATGCTCTACCAGGACAACTTCAGAAACTCCACTATTAATCTGGGCGGCTTTTGTGACGAACTTGAAGACCCATCACCGCTTATTGACTCGCAAGAGACACGTTCCAGTTTTGGACAACTGCCCAATCTCGATACACTCGTCGAAATCTGGGAAGAAGCAACTTACTATGAGCGACACTCTCTACCAGAAGCTGCCTGGAACTCTGCAATCCACTACCCTCTCCTCCAAGCAGCTCTCCGCCATGCCCGCGTCAACGACAGCCAACATCAACTGGTCCAAGGGTTCAAGATAAAGCCGGTCAACATATCAGCAACCAACATTGCAGGACGCTTTATCCCGGTGACCTCGCGCTCCCGTCACAACAAGCGTATAGACTTTTGCCTGTACTTGGACGTTGCCGAGAACTCGGTGCTTGAGACGGCGATTGAAGCCGCAGTAAAATCATCAGAACACGATTCGATAAACCACACCGAACCCCCCTCGCTATCTCGTTTTCCAATCACCATAGGCATCGAGACGAAAAAGACAGGAGAGGGCTGGCATGCTGCTCTCGAGCAGATGGCTATATGGATGTCAGCCCACTGGAAGCGGTTAAAAGACCTGACGGGACTGGTAGATTCACTGCCTTTCCTGCCAGGCGTTATCGTCCAGGGACACGACTGGTTCTTTGTGGCATCGACGTTGGGGGAGCCTGTAGATGGAAAGCAGAGGCAGATTCTCATCTGGAATAAGGTTCTGATTGGGTCTACTGACGGGCTTCAAGGGATTTGCCAGATCGTCGCTGTCTTGCAGTACCTGACGAAATGGGTGGTTGGAGTGTACTATTCGTGGTTGGAGTCTGCTGTTTTGAAAGACGAGCTAGAGAAAGCAACAATGGTGTTTGGTTGAGGGTTAACATGTGGACGACTCCATAAAAGAGAGCAGAGCAGATATATTCAACGATACCCATATTATGACAGTATTTTTTACCCATTTTTAATAACTCACCTGTTGATGCTTTTGTTGCTGCCCCTCGTTTCCCTATTTTTGTCGGCGATCGTTTAAGAACAGCGCTTGCATTTTAACCTCGGCCATAGAAGCTATATGAAGACCCCGATAAAGCCGAGCCAGCAGTTCCTGAAACAGATGATGCCGCGCCTCTCGATGCTCTTGAATCTATTGGCTATGGCCCTGAACCTGTTGGTCACAATTCCCATGGCGATCATGGTTCTGGCTCTATCGGGATGTTGTTGTTGTGTTGGGTCAGGCCATATTGCCAGATTGCGCCAAGAGAGGTCACCACAACAGTGCCCACCACCCAGATGAGCATGATGACGGAAAGGGGTGGAGTTGTGAAGAAATCAAGTTGAGGTCAGGGCGAAGTTAGCCAAGATATCTGGACGGGACTGAGATTTGGGTATTATGTTGCAGTTTCTATAGGGTTCCGTTCCCACAACCGCTCATTCAGCGGTGGGTAGTTCCATCTCCTGCCTGTTGAGGCCCTTTGTTCCTGCAATACTTTACCACAATGAGGTCAGTCCACGTCCAGCTCTCTCATCACACCAGATTCCCTTTGTTCATCTGTAGAAACACATGCAATAGTCAAGCAATTCTATAAAGGCTACCTACATATTCCACCAGAACTATCGGAGACCAAAGGCTTCATTATAGGTTACCAGGATCTAGAATTATCCGAGCCCGTGGGCACAAGTAAGCAAGCCAATCGGCAACCCCGCACAGCTGCAATAGAAGGGGATTAACCCGCAAAGTGTTCTTTGACATGTTCCTCACCGACTTCTCTATGCAGGACCAATCGTTAAAGATATGCCCTGGTCGGTTTGTCCACTATAATTCAAAGACTAGGCGACTGCGGCTTCTCAGAAGGGTAACGGGAGAGTGTAGGTGGCAATATCGGTCTGGGAATATATAGCATAGTTGCCTGACTTACTTTATCCTTCATCTTGTTTCTTTTTGACTTTATTCCTTATCCCTCAATGTCTAGTACATTCTCTTTATCCGGGCGCAAGTTTGCCCTTAAGAAGCTTACAAGCCGCATGAAAGACACAGAATCAGGCTTTTTAAACCCCTGGAATGCAAACAATCGACGTATATTGCTTCATGCCCTACTCTAGACACTTTCTTTCCTTTATTGCCGAGACAATCTGATCTCTTGCGCCACTGGGAACGTGCATGGAACAATATACGTATTTACCGCTTTGTGACAGACTGCAGCTCAATTATTCCTGTTTACAGTATTTACCAAACATTAAATAGTCTACAATAGTAACATTCAACCAATCTCTTGTGGTATATAAATATATCTCTCGTCTCCAACAACTTGATTCTCCAAACCTCGCCCACTTATCCCCCACCAATCCATCCTTCCACTGCCATGGCCCCTCTCGCCGGCGAACCACTGACTCGTCTGCGAGCCCGTCAGACCCTACGTCTATATCACTACCCCAACAAGAAGAACCTCAAGTTCACTAAAAAAATCACCACTACGCATGTTCGACTAGCTTCTCTCCTCGAGCCTGATTGGAAGCTCGCCCAGGACGACGAGCAGTAGCCGGGAAACTGGAACACCCTTCCTTACCTCGCGGCTTGATATAACTGGTGACTCCGATGCCACCTACATCTCCTCTAGAGTCGCCAACTCATGCCTAGAGTCGGACTTGGAATACCTCCAGAGAGGAAGCTCCGTTGGCGATGCACCTCGTCAAAAAACCGCTGGCGCAGTCGCCTCCGCAGCAGCCAACACAGATATAGCAGCAGAGCACTAGGGGTCTGCTCCCTATCGACTACGTGTCTATTATGCCCCCTAATCGCATTCCCCACGATATACGCCCTCCGCCTTAGGTGGAGAGTCATATATTAGAGATAAAACATGTCTCTTTCCACTTTGGACAGGCAGCTCATATGCCGGCTTCGGGGTCTTCCTTCTCAAGCCATAGATAGCTGCGGAGGATCAAGGTATGGCTATGGATATGGATTAAACCTTTGTGCTTTGGGAATGGTGGATGGACATTATCATATGAAAATGGTAGAATCGATATGAACGTCAATTAAGTTGGGCGAAAGCTGGGACAGTATAACGGTTCTATAGTCAGTGCCTAAAAGTCGCGGTAAAAGGATATTACGATATTGTTTGGAAGTGTACCTGCTTGGCAGGCAAAGAGGCCTACGTCCATTCTAGCGTCTATAATGAAAAATAAAGTGATCGCTACGCGCAAACAACAATCGATGCTAGGCTGCTGTCGGCAGAACATAATGCGAGACTGTCGTCGCTTGGTGGCACGCCGCTATTGCTAGAGAAAACGGTCCTTACGATGTGTAAGCCATGTCCTGCTCGAAATGGACAGACGGGCTCGGGATGGAGATCGGAGGTCGTATAAACACAAGGGTTTTGGTGTGCTAAGGCGCTTCGTGCTTTGTTGTACTGTCTTGCATACGTAAGTACATAGATCAAGACGCACAAAACCCCAGTCTATCCTGTCCAGTCAGCCACAGTGAACTCCGATTCCTGATGAGAGAGGTGAATGCAAACTCGGGGCCTCCCGCCTTGAACCGAAGCTGTATAGCCTCATGAGGGAATAAGGAGGCTCACGCATGGTAATGCCGCAGTCCTATTGGGAGATGTTGTTGATGCGCCAGAGAGAGCGGCTGCGCGTGCTGCCATACTTGGACAAGAGCCATGATCAAATAAGGCTGTGCCTACGTCGGTTTCTTCTTTCAGTACTTGGACGTGCCGTGGTCTTAGATGAGTGTTGCCCGCGACGAGGGTGTCTGAGAAATCTTCTTGTGGGGATCTTGGGCAACTGCCTGGTACTATTGCAAATATGTAAGACGCGCTAACATAGACAATAACGCAGGCAGAGCTTTCAATGGGATGAGCATGCTTATTTAACTGAGAGAGCCGTGTTCATCATGGGATAGCTGCCAGTTTTCACTGATGGTGGTGTGATATAATAAGTAGGGTTCAGTTCAAGCGGAAATGAACTTGGGCAGCCATCCTATCAGTCTAGTTACGAACTGCCTAACCTAAACACACGCAGGGGCTGGCTTTTTAGTGATCAAGTAAAAAGTCATATGAATAAGTCAAAGAATCACAGATGGGATAGAGCCTATCGGGTTCGAGTGGATGAATTGACTAACTGGCCTTCAGGAATACTATCACGGAGCATGCATCTCAACATTGAGGGCGCCAAGACAGGACAACATATTGTACGCCAACTTATCGTGTGATCTCAATTGCTATTAGAGATCGGACCATTCGACTGAGAGTGGAGTATAATTGTACACAAACGAATAAGACAACCTAGAGAGTAACGCATCTTGGCTACCCATTCATCCGCCAAGGGTGGTTAAGCGAGTGAATGATAGTATGGCAATACTCTCTTCGGTGGTTCAGTAGCTTCCGCTTTATACTTGGACGGGAAGGTGTGGTATCTGTTGAAATCTCGATGGGTCGGTATTGCTATATTATATGCAAAATGCAAAGCTGGTGTAAGTTACCAAGAGGATACAAGTAGCCAATATAAGTAGACGATATTTATTTCGGCCGGATCTAAATTGCTATCTACATCGTAAAGCATGACTGGTATAGAGGAAGGGGCCGTGCGGATGGAATCAGTTACCTTGATCCAAGATATTATACCAGTCGTCTATTGTGTCGCCGTCTACATCCTTTTATCCTCATTACAAGGCTTCAGCGTCACAACAGCAGAGTGGTGGTGTTAACCGGGTGTTTCTTGGCAATCAAAGTCAGTAGTAAGGCCAAGGAGCGAGGACAAGATCGTCAGTTGCCGTCTTTCACAGGAGGAATTGAGTTAGACTTGCTTGTAGCTCCCTCGCGGTGAGAACAGCCGCATCTGACCGGTAAATGTAGCCGTAGGCGGAACGGATCATCCTTAGCCTCCTAATCTTAGGCCTCGCTGTCGCGACTTTTGATATAATGCTTCAGTCCCCGATCTGGGCTTCGCTAATGTGATTGTTGAATGATTTATTTCCTGCAGAGTTCCCTCTTACGGCTTGAGCTTCTGCCGTCAAGATTCAATTAGAAAGGCTGATGACCTGCTTCTTGACTTGGGCCTCGTTTTCGCGGCCGTTGGGCGCTATGCCGCTATGTAAAGTGTGGGAGATGATGGAGGGACTACTAACAAGGCTAATGAGCCTTCACTACCTGTCAGTCAGTGGGGCCGTAGTGTTTTGAGACGGATCTGGCTATCGCAGCTGTTGGACTCTTCCATGACCTGTAGAGTCTCGGAGAAGATAAGGAGGAGATGGTCAACGAGGCTCTTGGCGAGAAAGTCCTCCCGTTAATCAGTGGACGAGTTCGTTCACAGGCAAGCTGGTGTGCAATAGTCCCTGTTCTCTAAAATTACGAAGATTGGGATAGGAATACAGCATACTGTAACCCACCTATACCTTGCCGGGGAATGCCAAGTCATATTAGAATTGAGGACAAAGTACTTACGATGTGTTCGGCGAAATCATATGATTATGGGATCTTCAGCGCCTCACCCTGTAGTTGATTTCTACTTGCTATGTGAGGTGTCCCGGATTTTGTGTTAACAAGAGCTGTATCATTAGGTACAGTGATGCCCTTTTTGGCTCATAATGAAGGTCTTGACCGTTTGCGCAGTGGTTCAACAGTTAAAGCCAACTCTCCACCGTCCACTCTATCTATAACGGAATGGGTCGCATCTCTTAGGCCATCGTTACACAAGTGAGTGGTTTCTCCCTCGACCCAAGCCGCTGATTAAGCGCAACTTGGACCCAAAGCATAGCATATCCGGCTAGCTGGCAAGAAGCACTGTTCCTGTCTGGTGCGAAGGTGGTCATGCCAAAGACAGAGAAGAGGAAATAGCTGTGATGTCAGAGCATGCTTGGTCCTGCCTGTGAGTTGGACTAGCCTCTAGCGGGTGTGATTAGCTATGAGCTACTAAGGCTGCCTCTCCGATCGCTGTGTCCATAAGGACTACGAGACCTCACAAGAGACTCAGAAACCCCGGGGTTTCCGAATCAAGACTGATCAGCATCAAAACTCACAAGTCTTATTACTCTCCAGCTACTGATGTGATAGACACCATACACTTCAAGGTCTCCTCTATTTCTACTCACAAATTTCTCGTTACAGCCTGTTCCACCTATATCACGATGGTCGTTAAGAGGTAGAGGGAGTGCAAACGCCATGGCCTAGTGTCAGCTTATCAGTAAGGGCGTTAAACTTGCGTGAGGCGAGATCGTGGGTTGCAAGAGAAGGACTCAGGTAGCGATAGGCACCGGACCACTGAAGATCGAGACCCTTCATTTCGGCGATGGATTCATCAGCAAATCATTTATTAAACCATTAATCCTGCACCATGCCAGCAGTCTTCAGAGTGCGATCGCTTAAGATGGTGTTGCCGACAAAACAACTTTTCAATCAGTTGCAGTCGATCGGCGCTACGCCTATAACTACTATTACATTGGACGTTAATTATCGAGCTTGATCAAGACTTGAGCCATACTGCTGGCTTGATATGCCTAGGCATCGACCGCCCTATATCCTCGACGAGAGTCTGGTGTAACCTGAATCGAAGTTCTCGCTACAGACATGATCCAACATCCTTTGTTCATTTTTGGGTCTTCCATCATCCTTGTCTTTGTTACTGACAATATTCCCAGCCATCACCCTGGTCTTCACCTTGCTCATACCCAAGAAGATAAGGAGCTTGAGTCAAAGCTGGTAGATGATGTCGGAGCCGAGCTTGCTGAGGTTCCTGTACTCATACTTATTATCAATACGGTCTAGGTGTTGTGTTCAGAAAATCAGATGACAATCTATGCTTCTGCTTAAACCAGTGTGTGGTTGTTTAAGCCAGCGTACTTCCAGCCTTAGGCACCCCCACATATCATCAAAAGCAAACCTGAATCTGCCAGTTATCGACGTTCAGAGGCCGGGAGTCTATGCGCAATGATACTAATACTGGAGTTACTATTCTCTGGTCTCTATCACTTTCATGACTGTACCCTATCTGATGGCTAAATAAAAGTGGCCATAGATTTTATAAACTGTTTGGAAAGGCTACAGCAAACAGCGGTACGGTCAACCAAATGCAGTTGACAATGCCACTAGTACGAATCTTTTCCCCTAGGAGAATCTGGGCACCCCGTTGCCACCAGGTTGAATTAGTGAATGGATTAGAGTGAAGTGTGAAATAGATATGTCTCGGCAGGTACTTTTATCAGAACAGCTGTAGGTGGGTCCTCGAGGATAAATATGTAAAGGAAATACAACACTATCTTGCATTAAATAGCGGCCATGTAGATTAACTACATTATCTCATGCTTGATAGGTCTCCTGCGATTATATCTGGTTCCATGGTAGAGTACCATAGCCTTGATTTTACTATAGCTTAGTACCACCGACACTTTGGTAGCTGCTCCGCTTCAGGAACGGGTTGATGGTTTCCTCTTATCAGCCAGCGCACGTGCCGATAAGACTCATTCACAGCATCGGATTAACCCTGCGCCGAGCACCGTCTCCCCACATCGTCACATTCACTCACTCAGTTCGACTCCACCCAACAACCTCTCAGGCCTTTCCTTTCTCCTCTCCAACTCGTCACGATGTCAACTCCGCTTCTTCATCACCAACCATGACCCTTCCGCAAATGCCCTCCCTCCCTTCCTCTCGACGCCCCGCCTCCTGAAAGAAGCCCGTTCATCGCGCTACACCCACATAAAATTCCGGCTTATACCCACGCGAACGAGCGCGCCCGCGACCGCCTCCTTTCGTGGAATAACCGGGGCGTGTAGAAGGGGCCTCCTCGGATTCACAGTTCACCTGGAGTCCGGGGCGATCTCACAGTTCACCTGGAGGTCACGGGTCACCTGGCAGCGAGGCCGGCTTCTTTTTGGATCCGCGGCGTGCGTTGAAGCGTTGGTTGGGACTCTGCGGGTAAGTCCGGCCTTTTGTCATGCTAAATTTAATCGGTAGCGCGTTTTTTGCTTAGCTATGGCGACGACTTCGATCGATCTCGACGGTGTGACGGCTGTTGTGGGATACCAATATGACGGCGCGACGCGGTTCTTGACGAGGCCTGATCCAGAAAATGTCCCGATTCGATTCACATTGCATGTTGAAGCGACTTGCGCCCTCTTCGACATGGTGATTCCCATCAGATACAAGGACAAGACCAGCTCCAAGACCATCAACATCCGCGTCAGCCCTCTGTCCATCACCTCCCTCGGGTTTTCCACTAAAACAGATCTTCCCGATGCCGTCAAGCCGATACTCCCCTCTGCGACGTGTCTTGAATTGCAACTCATCGAGCCCGTCACCATCCTCGTACCCAGCTTCATCAAGGAGCCGGTCGCGGCAGCCAGGATACGGTCGGGCAAGATCCTCAACTCTCTGTATGAACTGTCGCAGGTGACGAATTTACGCATCTACATCCCGGACTCTGCACTGTCTCTAGACCAGCTGGACTCTATCAGCACAGCAATCGCACAACGACGACTACAACCATTCTCCGGTCCAGACCACGATATCTCCCGAATGTTCAGCGGCAACGGCGCCAAGGTCACGACCCTCGCTGCACCGTTGCCGCCCTCTTACGACAAAATCGCGACGGTCCAACCGAGTGCTCCCTTGTACAACGAATCCGCAACCTTCGATCCGCCCAACACCCGCTCACGCAAGCGTAAACACAGCCAAGAAGTGCTCGCCGATGCCGATGCGATCTGGAACAAGTTGCAGAAACTTGAGGCCATGATCAACCACCGTACGGCGCAGGATGCCCAGCCTAGTACCCAGTCACTGCTTGTTCAAGAGTTGTGCGCCGAGATCGCTCAGCTGCGAGAACAGCTTGCGTCCTGTGAGAAGAAGTGTGCGGATTTGGAGATGGAAGTCGCGGGTTTGCGAGAGGCGCAGGCCAATGTGGATGACGGTGAGGTCGTGGAATTGGCCGAGATGCGAGAAGATATCAAGACCCTAGAAAACAGGATCAACTTCGTCGAGCGTGGGAAAGATGATGAGGAGCTCGGCAACAAGATCAAGGTGGAGATATTCGAGGAGCTGGCCGCGAGGGTTAAGGGTGGCTGAGGATTGGTCACGGTATGTTGTTGACACGGAAGACCAAAGGACTTTGCTGACGGACAGACCATGTTATTCTTGCGAGCCAGATGACGGCGTTTACCACACGACTGGTCAATCCGCGTGGTACCAGACGGCCCTTTCTCGTCCCCATTGTTCAGTGTCGCATCGCCTGCGCGACCCTATGTGTCGCAAGCCGCCACAACGGCACATACAGCCATCCATCGAGAGTACATGAGCATATTGGATAGACACGTCACTGTAGGTCGCTGGTTTCATCCCATTTGTTGAACGTGCACGAGTTTCTGTCGGCGCGAAGAAACTTTGGAGTGGATATGGAACTGACTGTACTTAGGCCAGCTCATCAGTGGACTCTGCTCCCAGGTTGTTTTCACGATAAGAGAGGAGCATCAAGATATTACCATCACCCCAGTTAATGCATTCACTATGAATAAGTGTCATTGTCTATTGGTGCAGGACAGATATCCTGATGTCATTCATCCATCAGTGAACTATTGAGTGAATGTTCAATGCATTGGCAGTGAACCACGGTCGCATATTATAGCAGCGGTGATTCACGGGGCCTGGGTATACAAGCGGATCTTACGCACAGGTGGTTTCCAAACGTAGATCAAGCATTGAGTAAATAGCCATTCGGGCAGGTTAAGACGTATGCGCAGTAAAATGGGATGAGGTTGTTTATCTTCAAGTCGGCGATAGTGAACGGTATGGGGAAGAAAGTGCTTGAGGTTATATCCTTTAATAACCTTAACATGGAGGCTAGGGTTTCGGGATTTGATGCAGCTATTATGACTGGGTATGAGCTTGGTGGCCTTGCGCAAGTTGTTAAAGCTGTGGGGGCTGAAAAGCTTTCTGAGGATATGGGTGACCGTCGAGCGCACCGTGATGGCACCATTGAGGGTATTGTCAGTGAAGCGATGGGAACTACCATCGCCTCAGACATCCTGCATTATCCCGTAGCTCACTTGAATCAACAACGTGGTGAAATCACCGCAGTGCGAAACTACAACGTGACCACAGCCTCGTCAGCCACGAATCTCTTTATTGATCTCAAATGCAAGCACTAAAACGGGTTACAACAAATCATAAGTAATATGTGTATTCCCCGAACAAGAGAGAAAAGGGCGCTGCTGGGTTCCTCTAACTGCCTTTGCACAGTTGTAGGGTAGGATGATATGTGTTAGCAACAACCCATGTGAACTCATCACCTCTATTGGATGTTCCTAAAAGTCCACAAGTAGGCTCATTCCTCCAGAATTGCACCTACGTACGAGTCGATTAAGTATGCCCCTGAAGAATCGGGTCACTCCCTGCTTGGTATTAGGTCAGACTGAAAAAGGTGGATATCGACTTTCCGCATCACAGAGAAAACGAGGATAACTACAGAGAGCAGTAGCACAAAATAAAAGGACAGGGCAGGGAAAAGAGACAGAATAAGGAAACTGAATATGAGCTGGAGGTTACTTTGAAAGAGAGGCAGAGACGTAACGAATATACTTGCTGGGCATGGGCCTGTGTAGTGGAGCGGAGACCCCGGGTGAGTGAAGCCTCTGTCTCATTGGACTTCAAACCACAGAGCGGCGCTACAGTTGTAAGGCGTCTCGCTTCCCATGCGGATGTCCCTATCGACCCCTTTGAACCAGGTATTCTCGAAAAGCTCGCTGGTGTCAAGAGGCGCTTTTTGACATGGCCACTCTCTATCATCTGCAATTCAGTAGGCTTGTAATGTAGCCGACAGACCAGCCGCCCGTTGTAGTGGAAACCATTCTGCTGCTCCCTGTAAGAAATCAGTCAAGACTTGGCAGTAGTGTAGCTGGAGCGATGTAACCTCCCCAATAGACTCTAGAGATAAGAACTGTAGAGCGCGGAAGAGGTATTTGTTGCCAGTTGAAATCATTTTAGCACTTTCGGCATGGCCCTTGGAACCGTCGACATGAAGCTTCGCAGGGTCGAGGATGTCGTCAACCTGGTGGAAGCTGATGTTTAAAAGTCGTGTATGCTGCGACATCCACCACAAGGGATGAATCGCGAAACGGGAATTCTCGACACAGGGTGTGAAGAGACTTGGTGGATGGCGCATCGCGGGAGGGCTTGTCTTTGGTTGGTGATGGCATGTTGATTTGGTGTCAAGATGGGTACATGGTTGGGGGAAGAAGAAAAGACGGAAATGGAGGATAGTAGGTGTTCCGTGATGAATGAAATGTGACAGTGCCGCAGCATGAGTAGGAGAACAACAGAACAAGGGTAAGAGTGCGCCGGTGGAGGTGAACTAGTTCAGAAGGGAGCAGGGGTGGAAATGCACGGGTTTTTGACAAGGCCGCCGCTAGAGGTTTGGGTACGGAAAGTCGATCGTGTAAAGAGCATGAGTGGAATCATGCATAGCCGACACGTCGCGGTATAAAAGGTCTATTATTTCCACTAATTGGCGTGTACTGCAAGGACAACAGGCTCGGACCAGGCAGAACTATTTTGGTAAAATCCAGTAGAAGTATTGGTCGCGTCTATTTCAGCCGGCACACCCGTCGCCTAGAGAGAAAAGTCCATTCTTGCTTAACTGTGACTATCGGTGGTTTCCCATTATGGTCCGTTCTCGCTCTATCCTCTTTAGAGAACCTCGGTCCTTTTGAACCGTATCAGGCATATCTATGTCCACATGTTCAGGCTGGAGATTTGGACTATCAGCCACCACTATCCGGACGAGAAGCCTTCCAGGCGTATACGCAGTGTCTTTTGTAGTCGTGCACGGGTCTCTATTGATGATATTGGTGGGCCGTTTGATTGTAGGCATTGTGCTTGCGGCGTGCTCGGCTATTGCGGTGAGTAAGAGAACGCTGTGAATTGTTATGTCGCTCCTCGACCTGGGACAGCAAAAAGGACGTACTCTCCTCTTGTCATGAAGCAGCCTAAACTCAGACTTGTTGTCGATAAAGCTTGTATATCTCACCGATGCGGCATCTCATTACATTCTTGCCAGATGTCAACGATGTCCTTCAGGCACATACGTATCGTGGCCCAGCATATGTGGAAAGTGGGAATATATGTGACCGTATATCCTTCTGGGACTGCCCACTTGTGAGCCACCAATGGTTGAAGCGAACACAAGCGAACATCCGCTGAGCCATACTCGGCAGGGTTTTCATAAATGTTGGGGAGCGAACAACATGGAATGCCAAATGTGTTCTGAAATCCCAGTCATGAGATACCTTGGTATGCACCGCAGCGAAGTGTTCGTTTGTGCGCTACTTAAGTCGGTTTATGCCGCTGCTGAAAAACTATACTTGACGTGCCTGCCTCCTTACGCTTCTGGGGTTTCTTAGAAATTGCAAGACTTGCTAGGGGGACAGTGATTCACGCCGCCCCGCAGGTGCACCTGACTGGGCATTCTATCCTGAGCACTGCGTCCTCCACCCTTCATCCCTCTACAACGAATTCACACACAAGCCCATCGTCAACTCGCATCAGCTCCCCCAGAAGGAGGCCGACCATGCCGATATATTCTCCTCCATCTCACAAACGCGCAACGTCTTGACACTTATTGGCTGTCGATAGGTTTATTCACCTCCATGTCCATCCCCCCGATATCACATCGTGGGCTGTCGATATAACCACAAACAAAACCACCGCCGCAAGCACTCGTTTGTACGCTTGTGGGCGCCGCTTAACTCCTCTTCATCGTTCGTCAACTGGGCGAAGTCAGTCACAACGCGCCTCTGTTCAACGCGCTACAAACGTCATCTCACCAATACTCTCCGACACCACGAACATGGCTGACAAACAACTGCACCGCTCTTCAGGAGAATATAATACCCCTGATGCCCCGATTGCGAGCATGCAATCCCCTCTCACCGACGACATTCCTCAGCCGATTCTGCAGCATCTCCAGCGCTGGCAGAGAGGCGACCGAGTTCCCGATTTTGCACGCTTCCACTTGTCTGCACGTACTTTTGCCCAAGTTCGCCCCCGTCTGGAAGAGCTGTTTAGACGTTTCGATTACGACCGCGACGTCATTTGCTTTAGAATGGTTTCCAACGAGCACAGTTCTCATGTCAAGATGTTCGAGAGAACCTTTGAGCAAGCAATGGAAGAAGCCAAATTGAGCAACGAGAACCCCCAGGTTTCTAAAATCATCAACAGTATCGGAACTGAGCGCGAAAGGTCTTTGAAAGCAGAAGGGGATGCCGTCTTTGTGCCTAATGGGCAGTTTCTGCACCGGGAAGCTGCATGGCCCGGCCTCGTTTTCGAAGTTGCGTTCTCTCAGAATGCCAAAAGCCTGATGAACAAAGCGAAGAGGATGATTTCTGCTATGAAGGGCGCAGTTACAACTGTCGTCTGTCTCGGCATCGCCTATGGCAATGCCACCGAGTCCCATGTCTCTGTCTATCGAGCCCATTACGATAGCGAAGGAGTTATGGAAGTGAAGAATGACATGAAGCCTACGGTATGTTATTTGACCTTGGCGACGCACCTGTGATCCTAACCAACGCTTGTCAGGTCTTCCATACGGTTCAAGATGGTGCAGTCAATACCGACCATTCATTGGTGCTCAACCTCAAAGATTTCGCTATCCCAAAGCTAGCGAAGCAGTTCCCTTCTGTGACTATAGAAATCAGTTTCACCATGGGGCGTTGGCCTCGAAGGTAGAATTCCTTGGTGATTTGGCTTCGAACTGAGGATTGCAAGATTTCGTAGAGAATCATATAAAACTAGGGAAAGATCTAGAGAGTTCAGTCCTTAGATTCATGTACTGTCATCCTCCACACCGCTTGCACATACCTTTCTCAACCCACGTCGAGGAATTGCGTTCCGATAATGTGGCCATGTTTGAGTTGACCCAGTTTCTATTCGTCTTTATGTCAAGTGATTGGTCATGTTCGGGATTAGCCTGGTAAGCGTCTCTGCCAACCTGCTCGGGCACATGTGTCTAGTTATGCTGTAGAGCGCCATCACGGCGCCGCCGTTCTCTGAATTCACGGGCATAAACGAGTAAATGTACTTAACCGTGCTGAAAGTGTACTCCATCTACTTCAGGTTGGCGAGAGGTGACCAAAGGATGATGGTAGAGACGGACATCAGCGAGTACATCCCCTAATCACGCGATGCTGAACATCGACGACGACAGGCCGGGCAGCAGAGCAGGGGCGGTTCCCAAATACTGGAGCCCGTTGTGGCTCTTGAGGGCGGCGGCCATCTTGGGGCATTAAACTGCTTCTGGTGGCGCCCCTGGCTCGACACGCCTTCGCCTTCTCCGGGATTCTCGACACTGGGGCTCGACATCATCGTCATCTACATCACGATAGCCGGTAGGTACTAGAACAAGCACGCAGATTTTGCTACTGTATCTACACGTCCGGCACGCAAACGAAGGTGAATCTCAAACCGGAGAGGAACCTGCTGGTCGTTAACGCCAGAATCTCACTTCAGGCGTGCATGATAGCGTATGGAGTGCTGGCAAGTGATCGCCTGACTTCTTGAACATACACAACCGATTCAGGTTCGATTCGAAGAGAATTGCCACCTACCCTACCGCTTGCTCGACGTTCAGGCCTACCATGGAGGACAGAAGGCTCGGGACTAGCTGGAGCGGAAGCGGTATCTTCTGGAATCTTCCCAATAGCACCAAGATCGCCGACTCGATCTAAGACGTGGACAAGTGCTTAAGGACCTCGTAGACCTCGATGTCCCTCAAGAGCCTGGCCAAGGACTTATGACTACCTCCCAAGCTCGACTCCGATGAGATGACGGTATGAACCAACGAAAGGTATACGTGACTAACATGCTGAAACACGATGTGCGCGATTATAACCCTGCCGCGCTTGTCGTTAAGTACACGAAGGCGTACAAAGGGCTCTAAGACCTCATAATCCTTGATGTCGATGTTGCGCTCTGCCGCCTGATATTCCTCTGCAATCCATCTGAGGATCTCAAGTTCTTCCAGCTCCAGATTCAAGTGAAAAAGGACTTTTACGCGTCTTGATTGGGCCATGTAAACTTTCGCTTCTGTTTCCTTCCCCTGCTTACAGCTGCTCTAGCAACTTATCGCACTTTGCGTGCTGAAGGGTTAAAGTGAACGTGATGAACAGCAGCAAAAATATGGTGATCGAGGCAGTTAATGTTCACGATTAATAGAACCATCTAGCTGTTTATATCGTGATTCGAGTAAACGCTTCAGAATCAGCAACTGGTGGGAATGTTGCTTGCCCACATGGTCTATGATATGTAATGTAAGTAGAGTGTGCAGCTTAACCTCTGTATAGTGGCGCTCTCAATGGACAACAGTAACAATTTCAGCCATAGAGGACTTCAGCCAATCTTCCACAAAAGCCTCCACGCCATTTTGGAGGTCCCTTCAGGGCGTCCGGGGTGGTGAGGCTACTCAGAGTCCGGCAACATCGATGTAGGGGCTTCCACGATGACAAATGCCGGTAGGCAGAAGGGGTCGGCGGGACTTGATTGAGTACCTAGGCAGTACTCCCAAGGCACACACAGAAATAAAGCTCCAAGTAATAAAAAAAGCATGATGTACTTCGGAAGAGGGCTCTGCAGTTCTCCATTCACTAACTGTGTTTCCTCAATCATGGATCACATCCCCTATCACTGAAAGAGCGCTAATATCTTATGCAGCCCCACCGCAAATCCTTGATCCACAGAAGATACATAGAGTTACCATTGAACTTGGGAGGATCAAGTTAGACGAAACCTTAATGCAACGACATGCTAATACACTCAACTTGAACTAGAGTTAAGAAAGAGTTGCCCACAGCCTTCAAAATTCGGCCGGGCACCAGCACCCTTTCTTCTCTCCCGCTTCATCCAAATATCCATATACCACACCGCCTCTAAAAAGCAAAGCGCGAAACAGCCATAGCGCCAACAATCGCAGTTTTTCTCGACTATTTGCAAGCCCACCAAGCTTGGCTAAGAAGATACCGTTTTGTACAGTATGTAACACTAACTCTTACAAGGAAGTCCTTTTACACAGTTTTCGATCGTTCTCTATGATAGTTATGCAAGGTGGCTGGTTTATGATGCGCGTAACTCAGTCAGTGCGATGTGCCATAATGTCTCCTGTCCATGTGCCCTCCCGGACTGTCTCACAGGCCGCTGTTGGCTATATTCACAGGGTACAGGAGGCCTTCTGGTCTTTCGCTGTCAGATCCAATTTAGGGCGGTAACAACGGCGTCACAGTAACGCTGCCATCTTATCATTCAAGGCTGTAAAACAAGCATAAGGGAGATGACCTGTTGAGGGCTTGGCGGTGCATGGTGTTATTTGTGGTTAATCACCCAACACAATCCCTTGTGGTAATCCCAGAAAGAGATGGTACACGGCAGGCGGACATCAGCTGCAAGGAGGATCACTTGGTGTGGCTTGTGTGTGAGTGGCAGGTCCGTGATCAATCCCTAGCATCGTTAACCTCGACGTGCACACTCCCGGAGGATCTCATCCTAGCTTGCCGCGTTGAGTAAGCAGACGAAGTGACCACCCGGCCTGTGACTGCATATGCCCACCCAATGCGAGCCTGGCCTGCTGGGACGGATTCCCCTCCGGCAAGCATGCGCTAGCCCGGGAGCCAATCACGATGACGGACGTGGATCGAGGTCAAGGAAATGGCGAGATGATCGGCAGTTGGCAAGTCCCAAGATCATTTTCACTGATTTGTGGCTGACGGACATCAAGCCCATCTAATGTTCTCCCATGCATGTCCGCATCATAGATATGTTCTCCGCACCAAGAGGCGTAGGTCACGATGCCAACTTTCGCGAAAACTCCATCTGCACTAGATCCTTCCCAAGCGGCACTGGTGGATAAACAGCATCAGTAACATCCAAAAGCATAGCCACAGAGACAAGCTTCTTACATGAGGAGTCTCCTATATTAAATATAGCCCGTTCTTACTACTACTACCACACTCAGGTAATACTTCAGGCTGCATAGATGGCATCAGAGCCATCTTCCAAAAAGGAACGAGTACTACAGGACACCCAGGTACGTAGACGAGGTAGCCTTGGCCGGGCAGGATGCTGAGCCCTGTGGATTGGATGAAACTCCTCATTCAGATCACAAGGAATCTCGACAGTTTTGTGCAGATCCGTGCCACATTGGAGGCAGATGTCACCTCTGTTGAGAGAGTGTGGTCTTACGCTGCCAATGTTCGAGAAAGCCAGCTAAGTAAAGAGTAACAGCCAGCGCCATCTTGGCCTAATATGCCAGTTATCAATTTCGAGTCCTGTTCAACATCGTACGCTGCTAGTGACGCTCCTCGCCTGCGTGATCTGATTCCAGTGAAATGGACTCTTATAGTGGAATATATTTATTATAGGTAACACTCTTTTATTAAGTACCAAATACCTTTGCCGCCTTTAGCTTAGCAAGTTCAAGCTTCGACTATCTTAAGAGAGCGTTTCTGGCAGAAACCGAGCATCGCCTTCTTCCCACGGATGTTCAACCTGAATCTTCCTAATTATATCCGCATATTTCTCATTTCTCGGCTTGATATCATAAGGATAATCGCGTATATGGGCAATCATACCTGGCATGATACTTATCTCCGGTTCAATTTCATCTCCACGCCCATCCACAGCCTTCTTTATGTGGAACGCAGATAAGAGGCGTGAGATAGTAATGAAAAGGCTGTCGTCAGCTAGAAATCTTCCGGGACAAACTCTACGACCGAAACCAAATGAGGCAAATCTAGGATCTGGTTCATTCCGTGGTTCCAGGTATCTATCTGGATCAAAAGAGGAGGGATCTGAATAGATCGCTGGATCATGGAGGAACCACCATGTCGCTGGCAGCAAAGATGCCCCTTTAGGAATCAAGAGCTCTTTGTAGTGAATTTCCTCGTCTGCCGTATGGACGACTCCCATTGGGGTGACGGGGATCCATCTGTGTGTTTCCTTGATCAATGCATCGATGTATGGAAGCTTGTCGCGATCTTCGAAATGAGGGAGTCTGTCGGTTCCAAGAACGGTGTCAATCTCTTGTTGGGCTTTCTTCTGAACATCTGGAAACAGCAACATTGCCAATATAAAACCGCGAACGGATGATACAGTTGTATCAGCACCTCCGGCGTACATGACTGCGGCCGTTTGCTTAATTGCGGTCTCGGTCTCTTTATCTACCTCACCATCACATTTCTTGATAAGCGAAGAGACATAGGATGCGCGATGAGACTGCTTTTCCATTTGCTCTCTAGCAAAGCCATATGGTACGTCGACTACCATACGCATGTTGGCGTTCCAATCTTGTGCGATGCGCTTGAAGGACATTCCCGGAAGATATGCCGGAAAATACCGAAGAATTGGCAGGATATCAACAGGCCATCTCATGGGAACAAACGCGAACGAGAAGTTGTGCATCATCTGCTCTATCAAGAGCGCCAAGGGGTCGGGTTTGTGCGGCTCGAGGTTGTAGCCGTATGTTATCTTTAGAATTATAGCGCTTGCTTCACTGAATACGGGGCATTAGCAAAAGGTAGCTTGAGTTGGTAGCTGTTCTGCTACGACTTCCTCGTTTATGGGTGACATACGTTTTGATGTGCGCTGACAGGTTCTCGGGGCTTTCCAAGATTCGCAACAGAAGTCGGTGCGACTCCACGTCTTGAACATCACGGAAACGCGATGCAGTAGCTTTCGTACCCAATTGCTGATGAACCAACTTGCGTTGATGTTTGAAAGGCTTCCCGTAAGGCTGGAAGCTGAGAATTTGGTTATACCCGCACATTTCATTCCCAAAGATGAATTGTGGTCGTCCAGAAGTTTTTGTAGATGCTTTTTCCAAGATTGTGTTTGCAGCATCACGGTCGTAGAGTATAATGAGGGAATGGCCGAAGTTAGAAACATGGATCATAGGGCCGTACAGGTCTTTGAACTTGATCCAGTGTTGGTATTCTGGGATTTTTCCATCTGGCATGTCTCTGATGTTGCCAATGATAGGGAGGGGCTTAGGACCAGGAGGGAGATTCTTGCGAGGCTTGTTTCGAAGGTAGGAAACCACAACGGCAATTCCGACAAGAGTCAAGAGTAAATACAGCATGATGGAGTCGGTGTGTTTCCGCTAGTAAAATAGAGCTAACTGATATACCAGGATCACGAAGCTCTAGGCATAGGACTGAAGACCCTGTTCAGGGGAGAGCAGCGAGATACGTGAATATATACCTATGCCGCTGGCCCAAAAACAACTCCATGTTACGTTGCTTAAGGGTGCCTGATGACAAAACGCATATGCCAATTACCTACAAGACCAGCCCTTTGTCCCACCTCTGCATGAGGCTCGGGAGGGTGTCAAGTCACCTCTTGATGTCCCTCAGCATACCTAATGAAGTGAGCCGCATGAATCTAGAGGGCCTCAATGCTCAAGTTTCAGTCTATATGCATTAAATACATATTGTCTTACATATCACTCATAAAGCTCAGTGGATTCTCTCGGACGACCAAGAGCTGGTGTTATTGCCACCGACTCGCTCTTGATACGATATGCATGACAAATAATCAGTCGGCCGCTCTTACATATGCAGTAAGTACATTATCGCGCATAGTCATCTCTTGCCTCCACACTTCGTCTTGGTTAACACTTGCACATGCTTAAGTAACTGTAGGAGACGTGTTTCCGCGGTTTGCCTTACAAGCATATTGCATTCGACCTTGAACCAACTAAAACCATTGAAAATATCATAACATGTGCACGCGTGTCAAGGATAGTACAGTGCCCGCCTCATATAGGTACTGGTAGATGAGGAGACACTATTAGAAGTACTTACAAACAATACGGTGCCGCTGATTAGTGATAATCTTTAAGAAGGAACTGGCATGACCTCCTCGACTTTGAAAATCGCGATGATCGTGATAGGTAGTCATCTGTTGCCATATTGGAAACTTATACTTCCTTCTAATAGTTATAAATATATAATGAATAATTTGTAATAGTGGCAGTAGTTGTGATGCATTTTAACTGTTCCCATAATAAAGCCCGATTCTTAGAGGTGTGGGAGGCTCGAGTCTTTCACCATTGGTCCGAATATGTGATAGCGCATCCTATGCCGCTTGCATGCATATATTGGCATATGTCACATTCCCTAGTAACACCTTCCTAATTGATTTGCATGTTCCACGCAACCCCTCTTCCGTTTCTAAATTATGGCAAAGGTAACACCACCAATGATGCCCGCTGCGATCATTCATGTTATAACACCTACTCCTATCCTATCCATTGATATAATTGTCTTATGTAAAGATTTATTATCGGTGGTGCTAGGGTTAGTATTACTTATATTCAGATTGCCTTTTAATATTCTACTAGTTTTCTTTATTATAGGTCATTCCGGTCTCAGGGTAACCCTGATATTAGTAATTCTAATAAATGTATTAAATAAGTATTCCTTTGTAGTATTTATACCTTATATAAACTATTTCTATTTCTAAAGGATAGGATCTATATAAATAGGGTATAGCCTCCTCTCTCTAAGGGTTTTAATCTCTACTATAATAATAAATAACTACTGATATAAAGTAATATAAAGTGCTATCTTTATTACTAAAACCGGCCTCTAGTTTATAATATTTTATTAGGAATATAATAATTAAACGAGTATATAATAGTAATAATCCTATTAAGGAGGACTCTAATAAGGCCGGACTCGACTTAAGAAATATAGTTGCTTTATTAAGATGTATAATATTGACTTCTAGCGAAGGTTATCACATAGGTATAAGTGTAGGAGGCGTTCAGTTTGAGGGAGAGCTTCAGATCTGTCTTGAATAACGACGGTCGTTAGCTGAGAGGTTTACGATGCGATGACCGGCTTTATTAGCGGCCTATTGTGTGGCTTCTCGGAACTTGAGGGCCGTTGAGGTGTATTCGCAGTCGGTTCCGGCTGATACGCAGCGGCTGCAGAGGAAGAATACATGTTAGTTAGACTTCTTCTACACAGTACGAAGGAGGCGGACAATTACTTGGCATTTTTGATTGGTTCAACCTATAGATCCTACAAACAAGCGACTTCAGTGTCTCGGTAGATTGGATGAGTCGGAAGCGATGTACTGTCTAATCGGATCAACGAGACCGCGACTTTCAACTCAGATATTCTACGGTGCGGTGATAGTGGAAGGGAACCGGAGACGAACAGTTGATTGAGGGTCGTTGGTTCATATAATGAAAAACTAACCTTCCAAAGTTCGGTGGTGGTTTGGCACGGCTTCGCCTAATAACTCTTGTTACTGGTGCTTGAATAACCACAAACTGGTTGCCAAGTCACCATGCAAGGTGCACTTGGCTTGTCATTTGAAACATGTCGAGAAGAATTCTTATGCTACGAAAGGATTAGAATAATCCTCGGACACACCACAGCAGATTTTACCCACGAAATGAAACGAGACAGTCAGGATGGAAGCTTTCTGGTCTCCGCCAGAGCCTCGCTGTTACAGTGGCTGACCTGCTGATATAAACATTATTCGCTACACTGCATACTTCTACTTTTCTTATAACCTGGAATCAATAGGACCGACCAGGGAATGTGAGACTCTGTAACCTCGACTTATTATTATTATTATTATACTATTGAAAAATAGCAACCAAACATATCCATGGCCAGATCTCTATCATCGACTCTGCAATTCATCTCCTTTTGTTTCCGAGTGAGGGCCTCAAGTAAAAGCGCTGCCCTTTTTGCATTCCTTGTGGCTCCGTGGCTGATGCGAAATGCTGGCAAAGTTTCCAGGCTCTGATTCTGAGACTTCAGCACCGGTCTTGCTCTTCCCAAGGCCTTCAGCTGCTCGATAGCCCAAATGCGGTACTCATCAGCTGTGCATTCCGCCCCGAGAAGAAAGACCGGCCACATGAGAGCAGGGTGGACTATCTTTTGCAAGTTCTTATCGTCCGCCTCTCCATAAGAGTTCTTCATGTGTTGCCACGTCTTATCCAGTGCGCCTGTCACAGCTTCAGTATGCGGAAGATGCCACCAACAGACCCGGTGGAGATATACGAATAGGATCCAGAAGCTAGCTAGGTATACACTCGAGACTTCCTCTAATCTATTTGCCACATCGGGAGCGACTGACATGGAGAGTTCAGCCGTGGACAGTGATATAATGGATGGACACTGCGCCAACAGGTCCCAGAGCTTACTTTCGATTTGCTTCCCGTCTTGGGCAACTTTCATCTCTGCATCTGGGGTAAACCGCTTGCAGTGATGTTTGTCAAGGGCACTAATCTGGCGACAATATGCTTGCGTCTTCAAGTACCACTCGGCAGCTGGCTGTAGAATTGCTCGGAGTACGATCTCTTTCACATCACACGGACTCCTCGTAGGAACGATAATGCCACCATCTCCATTTTCAGAACCTCCTGAAAGAGAACTCTGAGACTCTGATTGAAGGTCCTTGTCACTCCCAAGTGAGTCCCTTCTATATTTAGACTCTTCATAGTCGCAGCTGATGATCTGTATAGGATACTGAGAAATGACTTTGAGCGCTTTGGATGACAAGAGGGTTGGTCCGCCGAGATGAGAGACTTCACTGTCGAGGGAGTTGAACCATGAGAGAAGATGTCTTGAATACCAACTCCAGTCGTGGGAGTATGTAATGATAGTGTCGGCGAGTTCAGTGGGGAATATAGACTCACTATCGTGTTCGACACGATCGCGGAGAACCTGGATCCACGCCAACAGGAATATGGCAGCTAGCCAATCATCCATCTTAGAGCTGCTTCCGGATCGAGGTAGAGAAACATCCTGTTGGATGAGGCAGGTTGCGGTGCTGAACGAATTGTGTATGTGGTCTTGAAGGTCGTAGCTTGAGGTAATCGAGTCACTGACACTATCCCACTCGAGGAGTCTATCAAGACCTAACAATGCACTCATCACTGCATCATTTTGCGACGCCAAATTTACCAGGTACTGCTGCAGGTGTCGCCACTTTTTGATGCCCCCCATTAACATGGCTGCAGGTGGTTGCATAATCTTGCCAAAGACCTTGAAGGAGTGCTGATGCTCTGACCTCCCGTAAGTGAGTAGCAAGCTGTCGGGATGGAAACCTTCGTCCGTTTGTGTCGAGATTGTACTCGAACCATCTTGACTGGATAGAGTCGCCCTCCAGAGATTTGCTGCATTATTGAAAGCTCCTGGGTCCGGAAGATCAGATAGTATTGGCGTCACGGTACCAGCTATCACATCTGAGTTGCCCCTTGAGCGACTGATGTTGGTGAACAGAGAGTTTGGGCTATCAAAAGTCTCAAGTTGACCTTCCCAACTGAGGCAGAAAGAGTCGATGTCGATGGTGATGTTACGATTGGACCACGAAAGTGAGTCAAACTCAGGTGCATAATCGTTCTCCTCCCTTTCACAGACCAAAGAGTCATCTCTGTTTTGTGGAGGGAAGGCTGTATCGCATGTTTCGGACGAACGGATCAACGAAGCTCCCGACGTGCTCGGGGAAGGGAGTAGTGTTCGCTGCTGTACTGGCCCGGGGACTTGTTGCGAGCGGTGTGGATAGTAGCACTGAAGCTGCAACCGATAGCAAAGCTCACATGATGGATATGCCTCATCACATCTCACGTGTCGTCTCTTACAAGTAGCGCACCCTAGTCGAGACCGAGGTGCAGCTCTCCCTTGAGTAGGTCGTCGATGTAGGGATTTCCGAGCTGACGGCGTCTTCGATCGCACCATGGCGCAGGAGTAGGAACACAACTAACATTTGACTGAGACCCAAGTAGAGTCGATGGCTTGAATGTTCTTGAGGTGTCAACCCCAACAGTGCTATCTATCCTATCCCGGGCTAATCTTGGTATGGGGACTAAAGAAGCAGATAACCCCGCATCTCGGTTAAGTTAAGCGATGGTCGAGAACCCTGATTGCGGGGAGCAGGCCGCACTACGCGTGTTAGCTTACAGTGCTTGCGCATATTGACGGATTCTTATTCGCTCCGTCTATCTGGGATGCCCAGGGCATTTCCAGTATCAGTTGATAGCGCGTTTTGAGTTTGCAACTAATCATCTTTGGGACGTTGATGGTGAAGATCCAGATACTGTTATCTCAGCCCCATCATGTGAGCTGGAAAAGGTGGTCTGATTGTGATGTCACTGTAATTATTGGAATTGGAATGCCTTAATTGTGACTGGCTATCTTTCCGACCTCTCCAGCAGTGACATATAATGTACCAGATCCCTTACCTTTATGCAGTGTGCCCAATGGCCCATCCTACGAAAGAGGGACATTGAAAACTAGGAATAAATCCACATGATGATTGACAAGGTAATCGTACAGGAGTTTTGTGCAGGAACACGGGGATCAATGGAAGAAAGGGAAAAAGTCTTTTCAGTCCTCCTGGAACAAAGAGACAAGCCTATGTTGATTAAGTACGATTTAAAGAATCATATACTCAATCAAGATTATTAGATGTTCATCCAATCTAACAAAACACTGACCCCAAGTCTAGACATGTATTGTAGAGACGAATATGGGATAAGCTTATGAAGCTACTTAAAGGCCTAGTTTCACGTATCTTCTTCTATTCTGAGCTATGAGAGACGATCTCTACTCTCTCTAAACATGACCGATTCCCATAGCTCATGCCTTGGCCTGTTCCTTCTTCTCCTCTTTGTCGTTCATCGGTAAGCCAGGTACATCCTTGAAAACAGCAAAGCTCGAAGGAGTTTCTTCAAGAACCGGGAAATGGTATCCACACTGCGAGCATGCCTCGCGTAAAACTGCTTGCTCCTCAGCCAAATTGTACTTCTTATCCTCTGCCTTATTGCAAACAGGGCAGACTCTGATAAGCCGGGTGCCGACAAGCTCAAAGTTGGTGATGATATCCTCCATGATTGCACCATTCGCGGCCCATGCCTTGCAGTGCTTGTGATAGGTATTTTTATGCCAATCGTAGATAGCCCCTCGGCTGGTCCAAAAGCTACATTCATTATACCAACTTCGATCATCAGGATGCTCCCACCATGTCAGATGCAAGAATCCAGGAAGGGTCATCAAGTGACGGCGGGTATCGGCAAATAAAACCTACAATCTGTGAGTCGTTGCTAAAGAGAGTGTGTCCTCGGAACGTACCTTGAATTTCTCGTAAGCGTCTGGGCTCGAGAAGCGAACTCGCTGCATGCTCAAGTAGATAGGCATTTTGTTCTTGTTGATTGATGTGTGAGATGAAATGAGGAATTGGATGAATTGGTATGTGATAGAACATGTAATCATACGACAGAATAGAATGTAGACAAGGTCTACTATATATATTACCACGATTCGTCTCGTCCAGGTATGTCCCAAGGTTGTTATGAAGATCAGTGTCACCTCCGTAAGTGGATTAGCTCTCTGGTAATCCGGGTATTTGTTTTCCGCTAGCTTTTATTGGCTGCACTTCCAACCACCATGTGGTATTCGTCCATCAAATAATACAATTTCCAGTTTGGGAAAAACGACTGAACCAGGGGTCGTATTCTCCGGTTGCAATTACTGAAACGAGCATTGATTTGCCATCGGATGGTCGGGGAACAGAGAACTAATCGCGACGCTCTGTCCTCCTCATCGGAAGGTTATCCCAATCAACCCCATGTCCCTCTAAACTTTATCCCTGAATTTTAATGATAGGATGTGAATGACCGGAAACCCGACGGATAGTGCCCAAAGACGGGAAGGAAGATCTTATCACTCACTATACTTTCAAGGGCCATACGTTAACCGCTTTGGTATTCCGGATGGGATACTGGTTATAATTGATAGGCCCTCATGTAGATTACGAGCATGGCTATGGTAGCGACCAAGTATAAATAGATTTGCTCATGTTGCTTTTTGAATATAATTCTTCACTCAAATATTAATTTTGTTAACCTTACCTCAATATCACCAATCTGTCCTATATTATTACCATGTCTCAGCCCACTACACACGTTGTTCACGGTGGCAAACAATCCTCGCCCACCAGCACTTGGACAAGCTTTGAATGGGAAGAGCCCAAGCTGGGCAAACAAGTCCATGGCGAGGTAACCATTGCCCGCACTTTTGGCACTTCTGGAAGCCTCACGTCTGGATTCTGGAGGACAGGTGCCACTTCCCCAGGCGCCAACAGCGATGGGTCACACAACTTCACCTATTCTTCTCCCCTTGGGGACGAGACCGCGTGCGTTATTGACGGGTCCGCCACCTTGACCGTCGTCTCGACTGGGGCTAAACACAAAGTTGGTCCTGGATCAATCATCAGCTCTTCGAAAGGACTCGAGGTGTACTGGGAGATCGACGCTCCCTTCTTTAAAAAGTATTGGTGTCTCTGGAATGGCACCAAGGCTACTGCCAACCCGCCAACTGATCTTCTCATCAACCACGTCAGTGATAGCCCAGGCTGGGTTGACTACAATTTCACTGAACCCAAGGAAGGCGACCTTGTGGCTGGCGAGTTGTACTTCATTCGTAATGGAGGATCCACTGGAACTATGCTGAGTGGAGTGTGGCGATGCGGGAAAGGAATTGCGGCTTCTCATCTGGATGATGAAGGGACCATGACGACATCTTATACTGGAGTACTTGGGGACGAAACAATCCTTCTTCTTGAGGGCCAAGTTGAAGTTACAGAGACGGATAGTGGAAAGAAGCATAGTTTCAGGGCTGGAGATGCAATCGGCCTAGCATCAGGCATGCATATTACTTGGGTATCAAAGGGTCCCTTTTCAAAGAAGCTGTGGGTTATTACTAGGGACGTTGTTGAGTAAAGGTTATATTAGGTAGCTGCAGCTATAGGTCGATAGTTTGAAGTTCCTCTACATCTACTTTCTACACTATCATACCCCCTTGCCAACCACCATATAGCTTACCTTAAGCCTAACAGTTAGACGAAGCTGACGCTAACCCAATTTTCCCAATACGCAAGACTGAGATACTTTCCCTTATCTAGCGGCCCTCACATATAACACCTTAACTTCCAGGACACTTCGCTTCTTGACCTTAGCAGGCAATGAGTTCCTCGATTTTCTCATTCGCACCGTGGGTAGGTTTTATGAGGTAAAGAAGAAACCAATACCTCAGATGGTTCGGAATAAGAGGAAAGGAGCTCATACTATTTAGTGACGACCAGCATCTGAGAACCATTGGCGAAATGGAAGAGACATAGACAAACCAGAAGCATGAGGCTCCGAAAAATAGAGAACAGAGTAGACTACTCGTCTGTCCACTTTAGAAGATGAGAAGGGGCACCAACGTTAACATCCTGAGAAATGACTTCCGTGTCTCACGGCAGTATATTATAGGCAAGTTGCCCTGATCCAGACGACCATCCTTGGACAATTTTCGCGCCCCTGAAGGCTGCTCCTCGCGATAGTCACATCGCATTCATCGTAGCATCCATCTCTATAGCCATTCCGCCTATTAGTGACACTTTCTCCCCGTGTCAAGGCGTGCCTCTGCGAAATCTCAATTTGGAACGATGTGCGCGAATGAGCATGGTAGATCCAGCACTTAAATCAACTGTGCCGGCCTACGCCTGAGAAGAAGGGCAAAGGCCAACGTTTCTAGACTGTTGATGATATGACAGCGACGGCAACACCGAAAACCCAGAATTAATAGACTACTGGATTTGGAAGACTTTGGGGCCATTGACCATTACTCGCAGATCACTAATCTCATAAGTGTCTTTGGTAAATGGAGAAGTAGCAGCGAGTTGAGACAGTCGTGCGCCTTAATAAATACTTTTACTTTATTTCTGCGGCAAGTCTCGTCAGGACACTGGCTGGTCCCATATTGTCAGTAGGTACCGGTCAACCATGCTTTACTGTGATGCTGTCGATATTTCTTCACATTATAGGATATACTCATCCCCCCGACTGAAGACAGAACACCTGGCCATCCCGGAGTTTATACTGGGTGGTCAAGAAAGCCATCCTTGCGTGTTTTTTCAAGTTGGAAACGGATGTGCCACTGTGGTGCCCAAGGTGTGAGATCCAGGTCGATCAAGTCTGACAATAGGGCATGTCGTCGATCACAAGTCTCAGTAATGACAGCATATCTCTGGTATACTTCTGCTTCTACGGCTCGTCCTTGGACCCTGCGAGATTGGCAATCCGCACCAAAGGTGAATGTCGGATCGGTTGCCGAGGACTCTACCATTCGTAATTCCCCTCGCGAGATATTCATGGATTATAGGGCTATGATCGTCGGCTTACTGGCATACAGATTAAACGAGATATGATCTCCTTTTGTCTGTAGCTGCAGGTTTCACGGGATGTCTTTGCCTTGTGATAATTACAGCTGATACACTGCCAGTCATGATCGAGTTTCCCGGCAATACTGAGCACTATTCATTCGTTAATGTACTCATTAGTTTACCGTGGCACTCGTCTCCCATTTGTGTTCATATTCATTGCCGTTTCTGACTCGACTACCCAGGGAAGAGCAGCGTGCTCTCTTCCCCCAGCAAGTGAAAGTCTAGGGTAGATCGAGTACATCGTTCAAAAAATACCACTCGATTACTAGTGAAAGTCTAGGCGATACTCATAGCCGACTGGAAGATTAGAAACAAATTAAGGGAGCAACCGAAAAGAACCTGCAGAGTATGTTTAGCCAGTTGACGGTTGTCTGTGCGAACAGCAGTCTTGGTAAGATATCAAGTTCAAGCTATTATGATTCAGCCGTGTGATATTTGGAAGCTTCCCGGAAGAACAAACGAGAGAAATTTTACAGCTTCCGCGAAATGTCGCTGTTACCACATCGAAACCTCCGCGCAAAGGACTTTCACGCTTATAGCAGTCAAAGTCTTTTTTGTGAAGTTTTACGCTACTTGAGATATGAGCACTTCCTTTCTATTCAACCGCCTGAATCCGTATGCTATTGGGGGATAGTTGAGATACCATCGTTGCATTGTGGTCTCAAAAAAGGGCGACCCTATACTATCTGCTGGAGCATTGAGGAACTGATTCTACCAATATCGCCACCCGGTGTGTTGAAAATCGTGTTATTTGAGATTGATGTTTAAAGTCTGGAGCTTATTCTTCTACATTCGAAAAAATTTCCACTCGGCTTTCCCTTGACGCAGCCTCATCTACTTGGGTCTGGAGACAGGGAGCTCAGAGGTTGGAGTTAGAAGCTGATGGGCAATCTTTATAAGAATTCTCTTCCCCTTATTTATATTAAACCATTCACTTGTCAAAAGTGCACCTAGGTATTTGTAGAAAAGATAAATGTTATATAGACTAATTATTTGAGTATGAAGTATATTATAACAAATCAAAGCCGCTTTAACACATCTCAATTAAATCCATGCCATGAAATCCATTAACTTGAATCATATGCTTTAGTTAATCATAATGCGATGAGACTTGGAAGTAGCCTTAGGAACTGTGATAGTCAAAAGACCATCCTTGAGTTCGGCAGTAACCGCCTCGTGGTTGACATGGGTGGGGAAAGTGAAGTAGCGCGAGAACTCCTTGCTATAGCCAGAGCGTCTTGACTCTCTAGGGTGCTCGGGTTGCTTCTCCTTGGCCTTCTCGCTGAGAGTCTCAGGCTCTGGCTGGCTGATGTTCTCTGACTTTCCTGATGCGTGGCTTAAGACCTCAAACTCATCGTCATCGACATCGTCCTCGACGGTGGCCTGATAAGAGCTCCTGCTTCGGGTGTCTTCGTTGTCTGATTCGATGACTGGGGCGAGAGCAGTCTGCTCAGTGGTTGTTTCAGCTGCCCCGGGGGCTTCTGTGAATCGCTCAACCTTGCCGCTAACAACAAGCTTGCGAGGCTCGGGGAACTCAACAGTGACGTGGTCCTTGTTCAGGCCTGGGAGTTCGCCGTAGAGAACGAAGGAGTCTTCCGTCTCGTGGGCCTCAAAGCGAGGCTCCCATGGACGGATTTCCACCGAATGTGCAGGGTAGTAAGCCTGAGTGTGGCTCTTCTGTTGAGGCTGGCATTGGCGCTTTCGCTGTGGCTCATGGGGCTGCTGAACTGACTGGTCGAGTTCCCTGAGGAGGTGGTAGAGTGGGTTCAGAGGAGCCTGGATATGGTAGACGGTACGGGGAATAAAGAATGCCATTTTCTTAATGTGCTTTAGTTGTGATCTGGAAAGGTGATTGGAAAGATGATTTGGTTTTGGATTCGTTGAGTGGAGGCAATTTGTGGTTTTATGCTTTGTGTGGATTAAATGAGATGTGAAAGTATTGGATTCTGATAATTAAAAATTTATCAAGGGCTTTACAAGTCGTTTATTTATATCTGAACATTTTACAATTGAAATTTAGGCAGTGTGTTCTTGCGCAAGCCGTTATTCACCAAATCGAAAAGTCATGATCTTACTCGAAGCATCGAGAAGGTCCATAGGACTTTTTCTAGCTGACTCAGACGCTATTTGTCAGGATAACCCCCCCTTCAGCCACTGTGGCTTCTCCGCCTGCTTGAAAATCCACATTATGAATCCGTGCGGGCGGTGGCTAGAGAATGGTCTAGAATTGTTTTAGCCTGGACCAATCAAGTTGAATAAATATTGCTGACAAATTTACCAAATGGATTTTACATATTACAGCTAGATAAAAGGCAGGCAGGTCAAAAGCGCGGTCCCTATCGATTGAACATCTCACGCTATTATATAGACTTTAACCCAACCGTTAAATAACTTTAACATAATTGTGGTACTATAGCGGACCTTAATCCTGCGTTTTAAGTTGTGGTAGTGGGCCGATCCCCTGTTGTCTAAACAGGTCGCTGTGAAGCCGACATTGGTAATAGGCCTATATGGATTGGGTCACTGAAGTAGTAGCTTTGGGTACATTAGAAGAAAGAAAAATACATTTGCCTATTTCCCTAGAGTAGTAAATATGTGGAACTCGTTTAAATTTGCTCCCTGCTCATACTGCTAGCTTCTCTGCAGTCACTTTCAAAACTTTGGTATACTTCGCAAACGCTAATGTGTTGACGTTGCGGGACGTTAGCAAAGTGATCATCATGAATTGATATGATAGCAGTTGAGTAAGCTTGTGAGTGGATCCAGGTGGGGTTGTAATCGAATCTGTGTGATAGATGTTGTCTTGTTGCTTGTATGCCAGTAAGACTCCCTTGAAGCACACTTGAAGAGTGACCTTTTACTTACTTATATTTCTTAACTTACTAAGACTTATGCATCTCCTTTTCAATCTACTAATCTTCTACTCCAGGTGCGCTTCTAAAAGCCTATATAACTGGTGGCGGAGGTAATGGATCTATGCAGTTATACATCTATTAGAGGAGATGTCAGAACATATTGTAAGAGGTAGCAAAGGGGGTTCTATTACCTAAGGAGGGGAGTAGTTCTTAAAGTCTCTGTATTTAATTATTTCTAAATAATAAAAATCGTATTAATTAAACCTAACTCCTTTTACCTTCGAAACCCTAAAATTACTTTTATATTATTATAACTAATTAAATTACCACTATTTATAACTTTCATAGGTAATTTATCTTGCTTGATGTTAATAATAGACTTTTCTATTGGTTATTCTCTTAATGTTAAACCTTGCCCTAACCTTTTGTTAAAGCTTATAGCCTTGTATAATTACCTTAGAGGGAATTTGGTTTTTAAGTAATTAGACTCTTTATTTATTAGGTAGGTATTAATTTTATTAAGTAACTGTAGGCTCTTAATTAAATTGCGGTAGGCCTTCTTATTATACATAACCTATCAAAGGCGGTATAGGTATTTATAAGCCTCTTGATTGAAGTTATCTAGCTTTAAGAACCTGGTAGCTTTGATACCGGTATACAGCCATCAGGGTCAGCTTCATAGATATTCTCTAGTAACTGTATACTGCCACCCAAATGTAAGATATTACCTTAGACTCTGACTGTTGGAGGAGAGAGCCGCAGCAACTGGGTGTGTTTCTGCGTGAGCTAAGGTCCTGTCCCTGGGGCTTCTGTCTTTAATGTGGTGAGGGAACGGTTACCTAGCGCTTGCTCATCATATCGCTTATTTCTAGAGTAATTTCTTTATGTTTGTCGACCAACTGGTTGGCGTTTAGAGGCTCTTCAGCGACTGGAGCCGGTATTTATTAAGGCACTATGTGAGGACCTAATAGCCGTATGCAAGCTATCCAAGAGCTAAGTGACACTTGTCTCCAGAACATATTATTGCTTGATGCTTGATGTTATGATCGATGCGTTGAATCGAGCGCTCTATTACCACACCGATGGGTTGCAAGGCCTGTGACATGTTGATCGATGAATCTGGTTGTCGGTATGGCATGATTAAGGCGAAGCTGTAGTTCGAGCACGACACAGTGAGTGGGCGATAAGGTGGAACGAGGGGATTACTGTGCGCATCGAGTCTTAGAGAGGCTCTATCTTGTTATCGTCGTGATTGTGTTCTTAATAATATACGATCTGAGCTTAGGCATTACTATCCTTTCCGCCGTTTCCTCGCCGATCCTGTAATTAGCCGTTTGTGAGGATAGAGTTTCTGCCTTGAGGCCGCCGCTTCATTGATATCATTATATCACTTGAGAATCTCTTATCAGCTTATCGTCCTCCACCTGTCATAACCATGACTTTACTAATCCCGATGAGAAACTCGCGTCTTTAAAACCTCTCTCATATCAACGGCCCTCATAGCTCAGTAAAATGATCTTTAGTGGGCTTATACTGGACCTTCGTGGTAGCGTACTGAGATAGAGTGTAAGCCAAACCCTCGTCCCAGAACGCTACTCGTCAGTATCGCCAGTTCCATCGTTGAACCTGATTCCCGGCTCGCATATCGCACGGCCGTCGCATCATATTCAACAAGATGCGACCGTCCCTCTCGCCATATCTGGTACATCTACTTGCCACAACTGGATTCATTGTGAGAATGCTACGAACTGGTGAAAAGTATCTCTGCAGTCTCTACAGGCACCTTCACTTTCCTTCTCTCTACGCAGATCCCTCCCTTTAAGACCTGCTAGAGCATATAATGAAGAGATACCTGAACTCCGACTTCGAGTGTCTCTCAACCATGAAAACAAGTTGTCACTTTCATCAGCTATTCCACTGTCCACGCCTTCCTTTGCCTGAACTTTTTTACCAATATAACGGGCAAATTCGCGATAGCCCTGAGGCAAGTTATTCGATGCAGAGACCCTAGTGTTCTAAACAATCCAACGATCTTACTTATCTTCTCCAACCTGGTTGGAAAATCTCACACCTCACACAAACGTGCTGCCCACACTTAAAGTCCTTTCCAAGGATGCCCCGATGCCTGACGATGTTACCCGTGATCACCTTCTCGATAAGCCCTGCGACCGTGCTGGGCCAGTTGATCCGCGGTATCATGCTCACTGAGAAGTCCTCTCCGGCCCCTTCACTTATGATAGGGGGCACTGAGAGCCCGGTGGCAATCTCATTCCTCTAATCTGTTCCCGTCGAGTGATCATACAGGCCAGCCTCGGAGCAATAAAGGCGGCAGTGTTATATATTATATAGCAGCCTATGCCACATCAACTGAGACCGACTGTCTTGTTCGACGACACGTTCTTACTGCAGCGACATGTGAAGGGTGAGTTTGAATCACTCAGATGATTGGATTCCAGAAATAGAGCCCTGCTTATGGGCTTTAGGTTGGTTCGTCTTATTCGTACTGTGGCCATTTAAGCGTAGAGAGCAGAAGAGTTATAGCCGTCTTCGACTTTCCTCAGTAATGAAACCTGAGGCTTCTTGTTCAACAAGCTCCGAGAACCATTTTGCAAGAAACTCGAGGGAACGACGGGACACTCCTGGGCCGGACTAGTTGTGGTAGATGTTGGTACGAAAGCCTTCTGCGGTAGGTCCAGTACGATAAGAATCATCCAGTTTCTGGGTGACATAAAGTGCTCGTTGCTGATGCCGCCCGTGATGATACTGGCTCCATGGGCAGAGGAGAATTCGAATTCCTAAGACCAGCTTTCGTGTATGCGTTGCGATCAAGACTAGCACGTGAGTCCAAGATGAAGTATGGAGCCGTAAATTTAGCATCAGAAACCTAGACATCGCCCATCCGTTAAAAGCGCCAATATTCGCGTCATAGGTGTAGCAAGCCCTTTCAGCTCAATGCCATCGGCAGCATCGAAACTCGCTCCAACGACCACAGCATGTATTGAGACACAGAGCCTCTGTCTATCATAGGCTTCTGCCGAGGCAACAGAGGTCTGGGTCGAAGTCTTGGGGCAGCCTGTTCGGGTGTAAGAATCACCGGACTCAGACGAGCGTGATAACGGGAGCGACAGTTGATCTTGAATGGACTTATGGACTAGAAAAGGCAGCGTCGAGGAGCTACATTAAAACTGTCAGGGCAGGCTCTAAATAATAGGCTTATATTTTGAAGGCCTTTTGCTAGCAGAAGTATTGGTGGCTACGTCGGGAGAAGGCGAAGCCCGGCGATTGGCGTAGGTATCCTCGGTGTCGCGATCGAGATGCGGTCGTGGCGTGTGGGATCGAGAGGTCGTTTCAACCAGTTCATTGTGGATATCTCGATGAACAAGCCGGTCAAGGTCGAGAGCAGTCTTGGGAGTCTGGGCTGCTGACAAGCTCCCGAGCAAATTCCCCAAAGACAGAATGGCTAGGGCGACTAAGACTGGTCATATCCACAACTTGAAACGTCTCGAGAATCTCGCATTCACACACTAAAAGGACGGTGTCTGTCAGTCAATTTGCGGTAGTATATAGAGCTTGGATCAAGTATTAAGTAAAAGAAGAATTTCTCAGATATATCAACGTCCCTCTGCTTCCTTGTTGTGCTGATATAGACTTCTAAGGGGGCAGCATCTTCTATCAATATGCCGCATCATTATATATCATGTGCTGGCCGTGCTGGCGAAAATATGGCTGGCGACATGGAAGAACCTCGTCTCCAAGCTTAAGTTTAGTTCGAGATTTCGTGACTTTATCTGGTCGTTGATTTTAGGCTATCGGACTCGAGCTATCGTTTTGCCTGGGAAGAGGATACCGTCGCTTCCTTTGCCACTGCTGGAGCTGATGATAGCTCGGCGATCTTCTAGACGAGGTAGTTGATGCTCTTATCCAGCCACTGGGTTGAGTCCACCGTGTTGGCACGGGGGCGAGTTCCCTAACACTTGTAGTTAGACACCCATTTGGCTCTGGACTAGGGCAGCATACCGTGGACGTAGATTGCTAAACAACAAGGCCGTAGAAGCCGCTCTTCTCATGGATCAGAGGCAGCACGGAAGTGCTCAGGTGTAGTTGTACGCTTTTGAGGGATCGTGAAGCATAGCAGACAAGGATTAGGAAGCGGATGAGGTAGCTATAAGATAGGATGAAGCAAAGGGACAGGATCGACGACTGAGAATTCTGGACTCAAGTCATTTCTCGACCTGTTCCGTAGTCCTTCTTTAACGTTTTTTCTCATCACTTGGTAGATGTCTCGGACGGTATCGCGAGGGAAAACGGCAGGGCAGTCCCGAACTCTTGTGAGAATTTAATGGGTCATTATAGGCGAGCGAGGGCGTAGGTGTTGCTGTGCTGGTTGTCTGAGGTAAACATGCTAGAAGCCAACATAATGAGAGAGGCTTTCAGTAGCACCAAGAAACAAACAGTTCAAAGACCAACCAATCACGTCGAGTACCCCGTTACCGCGAAGAAAGACTACCTGGTCGACCTGGTCCAAGATCATGTCCTGGATCAGGCTTCTAAGTTTCGAGCTCAGCGTATACGAGCTGAGAGATCTCGTATGGCAATCGTAAACGCCAGCAGCGCGGAGGACAATGGCACCTGGAGCTCACCATCTAAAAGCCACAGCACCCTCTACAACCGTGCCGCTCTTTAGATAGGCAAAGCCTTCGCTCCGAACACTCGGATTTGCTTAGATAGCGAGATACCGGTATTCAGTTACACTCTGGAATTTTAGCTAGCCTTGCTGCTCCCAGTCTCCCTGTGCATATACCTACATCCTATGCTATTCCCACCATCCTCTCGCTTCGCGGTAATTTCTACAAGCATACAGCCTGGCCACAAATGGCAGTCAACTTCAATCTCAGTATTTACGCATACTCCCACACATCTCTTAACCCTCTGTGTACATTTTACTGAATCTTTATTATTGTAACCACCGATTTACTTCACCGTCTTCGCTATTTAATCGCACCGCACCGCACCTATACGCAAACACGTCAGTATAAAGGTGCGCAATTATCACGAACGAAGAGGGGCTATTTTGTCAAAGTTTCTCAAGTATATGAAACGTTGCTTTCGCATAATGATTATCCATTAGACCGCGATCCTTGTTGCTTTCACTGCGCCAGGCCTTCCTGGTGCAACCGAAAACTAGAGCCGTTACGCAGCTTGAGTCTTGGTCCTGATTTGAGATACCATGTCGATGATTATACTGAAGTCATTAAATGGTTATAGCCCACTCCCATTCCTTATTGCTTCATCCTTTATGTAGTATATCAGCATTGCCTCTCTAGTGGGTTATGCTAAGCTCGGTTGAAACACGAATAATAGTCCTTCAAGATTAAATACCTCCCTCCTCGCAGTTAACGACTGATGAGAATGGTATAACGGTCCGGACACAGCAATATCTATCTTCGCTGGATGAAGCTTAATACAAGAGTCATGTACTGAAGGACGAGATGCTGCCAATGGTCCAAAGAAGACCAAAGCCAGCTGAGGATGAGGTTTAGACCGCAGCGCAAGGTCTTATCAGACACAGCTTTGGCATACCGGACGTCACCCACATGACTCAACAGAATGTAGAAGAAGATCAAGATGAAGATCTGGAGAAGTGAGAAGAGGGATAATAGGAAAATGGGAGAGAAGTTGCTAACAACCGGTCGATGAGCACGGCTTGAGTCGGGGCCGGAAGAAGGGACCACAAAGAACAAAGAACGACAGAAAGGGTCAGCAGCACATGGCGTTTGCTCATTTTGCCGACTTGGGGACTGGGTGAAGATTGTTCCAAGTCTTTATGCTGAGGGAAAATCCCGAAAGGGCTTCATTGTGGCAAAGCATGACGGTTGGTGATCGAGGATGCAGTAGATTGATTGGTTGTTTTATGACTACGACTGACTTATGTGTGCTGAACTAGTCAAATGTAAACACGGAGCGATCAGGGTGCCGAGATTGCCTTGCTGATATGAAGTCCTTGCAGATAAATAGCGTCGAACCGTCTGCTGGCGAATGGTGCGAACATCAACGGAGTTGAGTTTGAGAATTTTCAAGCGTTTGGGGAGCGATAAGCGACGAACGATGTAACGGGATGCTGCAGTAGAACGGCCTCAATGAGTAGTATAGGTTAATAAATAGGGCTAGAAGGACTTGGAGTACTAGCCCCGTAGTCTGCCGCCTTTGGTAACCGTCTTAATCACTATTCTTCTGACTCGCGACGATAATGGCACACGCGAAACTTCTTGCTTGCAAGTACAATGAGAAGTAACTCACATATAGCCACTCACTTTTAACCCATGTGACCACGTTTCCTATGCAGGAGGCTATTTAGTTGGTATTAAGTATCTTCAGGGTAGACCATCAGCTGTAAGCGAGCATTAGGAAGCCGACCAGGATAGGAAATAGCAGAGAACTTGAGAAGTCAGGAAGGTAAAATTATGCCATGTGACAAGTATTGTGAAGGAAAGCTCGCCAAGTTCCATTGCAATGGATTAATGTACACGCGAATCTAGAGTGCGTTACGATCTGGGGAAATAAAGAGTGAGCCACCAGAGCATTAACGCTCATAGTTCTCACCAACACTCGTTAGCATCCCTAGATTCAACGCTTGTCGATCCAGTTCCCGTGCAACAGCACAAGCTGCATTCAGAGCAATTGCTCAGGCTCGACCAGGCAATTAGCGTGAGGTGGGTAGTCCTAATCAGTGACTCGGTGGTTAGCTAAGCTGTGGCTTCGTCTGTCATGAGCCTTGCTGGCTTTAGATACAGCAGAGGTGACTACGCCAGTCATAGCGGCCGTCAATGGGGCCTCGGAAGGGATGTTAGCTCTGGTCCGCAGATGCACAAAGCTCAAAGGGAACGCCAGGGAACTCGTGGCTTATGGGTCGGCCGACCGGAGGTTCGATTGGTCGTTTGGGGAAAGGGATAAAGTAACGGTAAATGATAAGAAGGCTCTTATCGCGCTAAAGTAGAATTACAAAGAGTAAGAATGATTCTCTGTGTCGGGAGTGGGCCGTTGAAAACGAAAGGATAAAAGGTAGGCGAGGTGGAAATATCTGTGAGTCCTTACTGTATTCTGTCGAATCTCGTATTGCCCAGTGCAGAAGCTGTAGTAATGTTAGGGTCGGCCGATTTACACTCAAGGCTGCTTCCGCTTATCAGCAGCTCAGTGGAGCAGCTGCTCGATCCAGCGAAGGCCGCTGACGCTGAAAGCTAGAGAATGGTAGCATCGCATCGAATGGAAAGCCGCTGATATCCGCCTCGTAAGCGGGCATCTCAATTAGATGGGATAGGGTTACAGGGAAAATGGATATCACATTTCAAGCTGTCGGTCCAGCCGTTATTGGTTCACAGTGGAAGCTTTGGTGAAAACATGTATTCTCGCATTATATAAATATGTAGCATGTTAACCAACAGAAATTAAAGTATCCAGCTAAACCATCCGACCCCGTTGATCACCATGAAGATCGCTTTCCTTACTTCTGCTCTAGTTGGGGCCGCCGCCGCCCGCGACACAATCTACCTTGTAAACTCTTACAAAGGCAACGAGATCTCCAGCGGAATGGCATACTATGCCGACGGCCACGAATCAACCGGTGGATCCCGTCCCGATGACTACATCGACGTTGTTCACGGAAGCAATATACACTGGGAGGGTCAGCCTGTAAAGGGTAAGTTTACTTTACTACCTTGCTTTGGCTCAGATACTAACTGTAACAAGGCACTTTCGGCAGTGGTGTATCCTTCACGTCGAACATATTTGCAGATGCGGGTGGCAAGCAAGGAAATGCTTGGTCTGGCACGGGCACGAATGGGTTCCATACGTATAACTGCTATAAGGGTACTGGGCCTAGTGGTAAACCGTGGGTTTTGTATACTGTGGATGGCTGGACTGTCAACGTTATCTACTGGTGCTGGCCCTTTAATTAGAGTGGCATGGTTGGGAATATAGATATATAGAAGCTGTATATATCTATGCAGTTTGGCTGACTATCCTTGGCTCGGCGGCTCTAACAGTGCATATTTAATTATGATTTATTAGTATCTTACACCTCACATGAAGCTCCGAGCCTTGGAACTCATGGCGATCGTCTTCCTGTCTTCCACCGAGACGAGCAAGACATGATTGCATCACATCTGGATTCACTACATATCATCACCACTTTAGCTGCCACTTAGGTATGGAATTGCATGGAAATTGCTCGCCACCCAGCAGATGTAAGTGAGGTGTCCTTTACGTTATCAACTTGGCCGTACTGGATTATCACTACCAGGGGCCTGGACTTTCAATGACCGAGGATGCTTCATTATATACCAGTCCAACATTCGCAATGTTACCTTTTCCACAATGCATTTTTGACATCTTCGGGGCTCCAGGAACGTGGCAGCGTTGGGTTTCCAATATAGATCGAGGAGGGCAAAAGCTGGAACTGGAGGTCACGGTTCAAGAGCATGACAAAATTGCTGCATGAGGTTAACGCCAAGGAAAGAACATGTCCAAACCGTGAACGCTGCCAATCTACTCGTTTTTCGCGACACTTATCTTTACCACTGATCGGTCGTAGCGCTACAAGTGAGATAATATTCTGGTTGATAGTTCTCTACCCTGGTTTCTGTCAGCGGTGGGGAATCCAGTCCCTGAGGCTACGGCGCCTGAGCTTTTGGGGAATTTTCTGTGGACAGAAGAACTAGTTGAATTCCCTTGGTAGCACATTCTATCCACGTCCGATATAGCGGTGGCCGTACCAAGCTATGGTCAAGATAGCGACCAAACCCGCGATCGCAAGGATAATAGAGGCATACCCATCTGTAAACTCAATGATGAACTGGATGATTCGTATCAGGTTCTATGCGCCGATATTGTCTAATAGATTAACCCTGTTCGTGGGGTCTTGTCGGCGGTGCAAGCCAAGTACTGAACTCAGATGGCGGATAATTGAGCGACAAGTGAATTAGGCCAGGATCCTGCTTGGCCATTACTATATGTACCGGAAGAGGAATTCACTCAGTACATACGACCAAAGGTAGTGGAAAATACGGGATCCCGTCCGCTCTCCCATAGTCAAGCCACTAACCGGCGGATTAGTAGTTGGGTCGGTGACGACCAGCGAATCCCCGCTGTTGTATGTTTTTTGCCAATCTAAGAACCTCAAATAACCCTCCCGGTTATAAGTTCGAAGCGGAGACAGATTCTTTTATTTTTATTTGGAACTCTCCTGTTACTGCCACTGTTTGGTATTCTAGCCACTTTGTTGCTTGTAAGGCCAAGTGTATCTTATTTGGTCTGTGTTGTAGATGAAATCTAGGCTTAGTCTGATAGTGTAGCGGTTAGGGCTATAATATATATCCCTGAATTATATACTAATATCGCGAGGGGGTCCATATTGCTAATATTGTATTGTTTATGTCATCAGCAACACTGCAGGGTATTTGTCTCTTCCCTATTGAGACTCATCGCCAACATCTATCTCGTAACCGCTTACATTCTCGTAAGTACACCCTAGACTCCCTTCCACTGGAAGCCAGAGGGTACAATGAATGGCTCTTTAATGTACATTGTTTGCGCATTCTTCCAAACTGCCGGAAGGATTCGCCTTTCCGTAGATGATGTCGGCGGTGGCATTACCCGCTTCGTTCCCACCGTACCAGGGCCAAATCATCGCGTCGACGTGTTCCAGCCAAGGCATCGATACGGCGGAGCCTGTCTGTAAAATGACGACCTTTTTGGTGTCCGGGGCCTCGGCGGCTATACGGCGAACAAGATCGTCTAGACGGAGGGGAAGACACAAGTTGGGCCAGTCATAGCTTTCCGACTCCCAATCTTGATCCAAACCGACGACTAAGACCGCGACATGTGATACTTTGGCTAGCTTGACGGCTTCATCAATGGTCTGGTCCTCATTAATGACGGAAAATGAGCCTAGTTTCATGCCAATAAGCTGCAAAGGTTGACTATCCTGTACAGGAGCCAGTGGAGGCTTTCTAGAATCGTGCAACAGACGAAATGCGTAAGCCTGGAACCAAGTTAGTTTGCATTCTTCCTATTAGTTCGGGCACTCTTACTCGCTCACCTTGTCTTTTGTTACCGGCACCGTAATAATAGTGCGGTTACCTCCATGTCCGAAGAAAGAAGAAGTTCGCTTCTGTTCCTTGGAAAGATCGGCGACCAGCTTGTTATCCGGATAGACCCAAGCTTGGCCAGTGTCGCTTACCTCGAACTGCCAATCGCCCGTGATTAGTGCCGTGAACAAGGTCTGAATCTCTGTGAAGTGGTCATCTCCAAGGTCCGGGTGCTTGAAGTCGGCCAGCATAATGTCAGAGTTGTCCTAGACTTCAGAGACAGCTGGCTGGCTTGCCTGCTTGCCGTCGATGATTGCGTAGTGTAGCATGTCAAATCCCGGTGTGACTCGATCCATGCTGGTAAACTCTTCACCAAACACAGTGAGGAACTTGGAGCCCTTGCAACCCAAGACATATGACAGGTCGACATCATCTGGCTTGTTGTCGACTAGGCCTTGCCATGGAGTGACACGCCAAGCGGGTCGAAGCCTTGCGCTGCCGCCTCCTGTGATAGAGCTTTTGGCGTTGGGGCCAATGATGGCTACCTTGCCACGCTTGATGGTGAGCACCGACTCTTCGTTCTTAAGCAGTACGATACCCTCGTTGCCAATTCGCCGTACCAGGGCGGCATCCGCCTCCTGATTCTCTTTACGTATCCATTCAATAGAATCGTCCTGGCCGTATACAATCTCATCATTCAGGGAAGCAAGGTTTTGGACCCATCTCAGAAGATAAACGACTCGCTCGTTGAGTGTCTCAGGCAGAATATTGTGAGCATTGATCGACTGCCGTACGAGTTGTGACTGACGCCACCGAGGCTTTCCGGGCATTTCAAGGTCGAGGCCGGCATTGATAGCTTCGGTAATGGAGTACGTACCCATCCAGTCAGACATGACAAGTCCATCGAAACCCCATTCTGTCCGTAGTAGGTCCTTCAATAACCACCCGTGCTCGGAGCAGTGGGCGCCATTGAGCTTATTGTACGGCGTCATGTACGACCAAGGGTTGCCTTTAATCAGTTTATGAAACCTATTGCCCTAGGAGCTATCGCCTGGAAATAGTAGGTAAAGTCCTGAAAACACCTTAAGACTAAGCAGCTAATCGCCGTGGCAGTTATGCGGTGTATACCGCTATTTAGTTGTTCTATCTGGTTTTTGACTATTTCATGTACTCAGACACTAAAAACCATACTATCGAAGAAGTCACGATGATTTTCGATAGATGGGATGGCGACTCTAATGAACTTAATAATATCGCGATGCAGAAAGTGGAGAAAGGCACCGCTGGTACTTTTGAGTACCGCGAGTAGAGGCTCGCAGATTATAGATACTATTCTCTATCAAAACATGGCAAGGACTTAGACGCTAGATTGCACAGTGAATTCATTAATAGTACATATTCGTATGTATTGTTCCCAATATAAAGCAATTTCGTAACACAACGATCTGACATATTATTTGCCTTTTGAATTGCGAATCAAAATGACCTATGATCGGCTCTGTTGTGGGCTATGGACCCAGGTGGTGGAGGGAAGAAAGACTGTGCAAAGTCGAAATAGCCACCGAGGTTAAGTCCTGTCTCTCCAGATGGAACGTTTTGACCTAGAAAGGCACCGATATTAAACTCCCATTCCGGCTCTGAGGGGTTTAAATCTGGTATTATTGAGCCGTCTAAATAATGTATTAGCTATAGAATGCAAGAAGCCTCTCGTATTAAGAAAGAATTACTTACTTAGTGTTTATCGAATCACGTTTATTGTCAAGAGAGAACCCTGTATGATGTGCTAGGTCGCGAGTAAGCTGCGCCACCCAACTATAAACGCCAGCTGCAGATAGATTGTTTGACTCTAATATATCGGTAGCTTGCTTAAGATAATGCATTAAGACAAACTGATCTATTGGTAGGGGCTATTCGAGGCGAGTGGCAAGAATTCGAATAAAGAAGGCTGCTGCCTGGCCGAGTATGAGAACTAGATACTATTCGACATAGCAGCGCATTAGCAGATACCCATAGATGTTTGCTAAGAAGTAATTATATCCACGCCATATCGAACGAGGGAATCGGAACCATATGGACCGATATAGGCCTGAATCATCGATACGGCTGACTCGCAGGCCTTTTCTAGATAGTTTATTGGGATGTTATTCTGTTGATTTGTATCACCGTGATGGCCGTAATATTATTCAGTGAAAGCGAGTTCAGACAAATTCTCGCATACTCGCCGTAGATTATGACGAGCTTGGTATATCTGCTAAGCGCAATCGCATCAGAAGAACCTAGAGAAATCATGAGCGTGAAGTTCAAGAGGATAGAAAGATATGCTACTCACCGCTCTATGTCCATTGATGCTGCCATTCATCTAGTCGCGAATTGAGATCAGACCAAAGGGCTGAAGCTTGTGCCCATGCAGTAGAAGTGGATTCTAGATCATCTTGACGAGGAGCTTGACGGAGACGAGCGATATGCAGACCCGCGATTACGTCTCTTGTTATCTTTTGCCAGAATTGGTTAGCGTCCTTGTAGAGCTGAAGGCTGGATGAGTCTGCCTGTTGATGGGGGATTCGTCAGGTGATTTAACCCGGCTACCAATTCTGTAACTGTCCTTTCAAGTTGCGTGAGTCGTTGACGTGTGGCGGAGATGCTTTGTTGAGAATCCCATCCTCGATAACTAACGTCACACTCAGACTTGGCTCGATGACATGCGATTTAGGGATGACCATCATGCAGCGGAGCCTCTTTATAGGACATTGACCATAAGCTAATGTTGTGCACTGCGTTCGCGGCTTTTGCGTGTGCCCTTCTTGACCATCTGGGGTGGGGATGCGGCGCTTGCGAGACTGGTTGGAACCGTCAGCTCCGTCTGGAGATGGACGACGGTTAATTACGTTGATTGGTGGGATTTGTGGAGTATGTGGGAGTGATGTAACAGCGGGGGATGCATGAGACCCTCACCTGATACCAGCACGGCCTTGCCCATACGCGACATCTAGGATCGTCGCGGCAAGCCATAGGGTAAGAAGAGATACCAGTTAAACACAGCCTCAAGATAACCGAATTGAGGGCTGTTCCTGCCTGTGTCTTATTTTTGGATCTGAATGTGGTCACCGGTGTGATAGCGGGGCTATGCTTCTGTAATTGGTCGCGCGTGTATGGACTGAAACCCGTTGTGGCCCCCTCCTGGTCAGCGTGGAACCAACATGCATAAAACCACAACCAACAGACCTCACAACCCGGCGATACCAGCATGATATGAGGTATTTATATGACGGCAAGACCCATTGTCTATTGCCATCTAACTTTATCCCACTTGGTTATATACCATCTGAATTTACCCCTACTTCTTTGTTCCTTAGCTTCAATCACAACATGGCAGATTCCTCGCCAAACCCACCGTCAATCCTCTTCGAGGGCTTGTCATTAGGAGACGGCCAGACCTCTTCCCAACACGGTAGCAGCCACTCAGCTCCTCAAGGGCGGCCCGGAGGGAAAATTGACCTATCATTTTCCTCGCCCTGCTCTGATTCTTCGCCCTCACCTGAAGGCGTTTTCGTCTTCGGCCAGTCGTCTCGAAACCGAAGCAACAGCTCGAGTGCTGTATTCCAATTCGGTGACAGTGATCAAAATGCCGCATCTACTATCGGAGGCGCTCGAGCCGATTCGTTTTCATTCGGTACACTTCACAATATGACACCGCTCCCATCGCCTTCACCTTCTCGAGCAACGACGCCACAGCCACAAACCTATCAACCGCAATCAACTTTTGCATATGTCACTACACCTCCTGCAAAAGCCACTCATACAGCAGGTGAAAATGGCGCCAAGGCACCTCTGTTCTCGTTTCTATCCCCATCTATTTCAGACAGTAGACGTCAGTCTTTATCATTGTTGTCATCAACCCCTTCAACTCCCAGCCAACCCCGTGTGGAGACGCGAGAGTCAAGTTTTGTAGCGTCCCCAACTCCTGAGCCGCCAGCTCCCATCACTCCCTATGATGCTAGAGCAGAAGCAGCACCTCCCCATGCCCTGTTTACGGCCACTTTCCAAGATGCACTAAAACAGGGTTCTGATATAGCGCAGAAGGCTGTGAGGGCTATTGAGAAAATACAAGCCGGTGCTTCAAGGGAGGTAGACTCAGAAATTGACAAGTTTCTGGGTGATGCAAAGATTTTGCAACGCTTCCAGGGTACGGACACACGCACAATCGCCGTTCTAGGAGATTCAGGAGAAGGTAGGAAATCCCCAAGTAATACCGTTTGTTTCTGTCACTTACACAATTTCTATCACATAGGAAAGAGCAGTCTTATTAATTCACTACTCCACTTCCCAGGGGTCGCTCAAACGGTATGTTGTGTTAAATCACCTCCAATGGTCTCCGGAGGAATTAGTACTAATACCGTCTTCAAATATACAGGGCGACATTGGGTCCGCTTGCACCTCAGTTGTTACTGAGTATCGCCAGAAGAAAGCAGACCATACTGATCCCATCACCATTGATGTCGAGTATCTCTCGGCGTTAGAGATTGGGGAGCTTATAAAAGAGCTTCTCTGGAGCTACAGACAGCTATTCCTTCCAGGTGTCGAGTCCAATGAGACCTCGGAACAGGATTACAACCGCTATATGAGGCAATCCGAACAAGCATGGTCTGCGCTGCACGCAGCGTTCAAACACAAAAGACAGTTCACGCAAAGATTTGCCCAGGACATGTCCGATGGGGCTCTGGAAAGGATCACAGATGAATTGATCAAGTGGGCACAAGAAACTGAGTGGCCAACAGGTAGTGCAGACGGGTTTTGGACGTCAACGGCGCAAACTGCCGAAGAATGCGTTGAACAGACAAAGCTCTTCATGCAAGACAAATTCTGGCCGTTCACTAAGATTATCCGGTAAGAGACCACTTTTCCTCGCTTTGAAGACTATACCTAACACACGGATTTTCCAGCGTATATCTTAATTCCCAAGTTCTCAAGACTGGAGTTGTCCTCGCAGATTTACCTGGTGAGTCTGACTAAAATTCATTTACTAGAGACTATATTATTGACAGACAACCTTATTAAGGGCTCCAAGACACGAACCTAGCAAGAGTCCGAGCAACCCAAGATTATCTCACCAAGTGTGACAACATCATAATTGTTGCCAAGATATCCCGTGCTATCACCGACCAATCTCTGAAGTCTTCGCTATTTTACGTACTTTCTCGCCATATGCCAACGGAATGGGAACAATCCGGTACACAAAGATTGAATGTTTCCGTTGTGTGTACCAAGTCAGAGGTATGACGTGATATCTCTCTGATGTTTATGCTGATTATTAACACTGTCAATCAGGAGATCAATCTTCGTACAGCAAGACTTGAGTTCTGTGGTCCAAACAATAGTATCTCTCCTGAAACCATGACACAACTGGACAATGAGATTGATAGCGCCAAGGCTACTGGGGACAGAACCAGGAAGAAAGCCGCAAAGAAGAAGTAACCTGACTCCCATTGTATACTATCAAGCCAATCTGACGATCACACAGGCAAGAGCTTCTCCTAGTCCAAGCACGAAATGAACATGTCAAGGGAAACCTCCAAAGCGTCTACTCGTCCGAAATGAACGGCAGAACCTTGGATGTATTCTGTGTGTCCAACAAGTGGTACGAGAAGTATTGCCCAAAGGGAAACACTGAGTTTGTTGAAGCCAGCGGGATTCCAGATCTTCGTCGCTTTTGTCACACTGTGACTGCTGATGCTCAGTTGAATGAAGTAAAGCATTTCCTGGGGTCCAGGCTGTCTGCGCTCCTCAATACACTTGATTTATGGGCCTGTAGCTCGCTTCAAAAGCAAGATGAGATTGAAGAGCCAGATGACTCTATACAGACCAGAGTCACAGAGCTTATAGATCAGGTAAGCGCTTGAGTCTTTATCTTAGTCCTGCCGAATGATGCTAAAGAACCACACAGATACCTAATTTCGTCGATACCTTCCAACAGGACTTTACTACATGCTTTCAAGAGCAGATAATGACCTTCTTTGGTAAGTCGTAGTCCATAACTCATTCACAAACGAGGTACAGACCTAATCTAGCTTGCTTTAAGCTCGGAGAGACCAGCATTGGGATCAAACTGCATGCAAGGAAAGCTTGGTATGGACAACTGTGAGTAACTAAATAATCGTATGTAATGTAACGTGAGAAGAAACAAGCTAACTTTAGCGTACCAGTGGCACTGGAGTAATTTAGCAGACAAACCCGCAACCCTAAGATGACATAGCACTAACCGTTCTACAGCTCAATATAACGCATGGTGTCTCAACAACGGGATTCATCAGACCTTGAACCGTGGACACGAGAACTGGAACGCCAAGATTATCTGGAAAATGCGGATGGAACTTGAAGGCCAATGGGACCTTGTCGAAGAAGAAGTGTCCGATGTTTTCGCGGCTCTGCTTGATGATATCAAGAGTCTTCTGGATTCGTTTAAATCTAGTTTATATGGTAAGTTCGTAGTGTGGAACTGGCGGAAACCTAGCGGAGTGGCTGACAGTAATTACCTTGACAGATTCGCTCCCGCAGCAGCTCGTCGAGCCTATCGTCGAAAGTGTTACTGTCCAGATCGGAAATCTCGAGTATACGATGAGCAGAGAGAAAAGAAAGTTCTTTGCCGAAGTAAGGTAGGATCAGTCGCTTGTCTTTGACTCCTATCACTGTCGTTTTCTTTGTGACAGATTGCTGATACCTTGGTAGATCTATACGCAGATACGCTTCCGAGTCGAATTACAACTCCTACATACTTCAAGACATGGTCCATATATATAGGTCTGCCGCTAGCCAATGTGGTATGTGTATATGTTTCCCTCAAACCAGAACGTTTGTAGGCTGTCGCTCAAGCGATGCGCTTATCGACGCCATAGTCAATCCTAGCGTGCATGGCTTTTCTCGAGTGCTATAAGCTAACAAAACCAAACTGGGAAGGGACCGGCAAAGCCGCACGTCAAAGATCGATCGTCCAAGGGCACATTGAACAGGGAGTCATCTTCCCGCAGATGGCCGTTGCAATCTCCGAAAGCATGGATAAGTTGATCAAAACAACCTCGACAAGGCTCAATACCATGCTTAGGAGTGTCCTCGCTACTATCAAAACAGATCTAGACATTGTGTTCCAATCTTGTCAGAGATCACGCGTAAGCCCAATGGCTCATAACGAGGGCCGAGAAGATAAGATTAGGGAGTTCGCGGATGAGATTAGGGATTTGGGACAGAGACATAAACAATTGCTCCAGAGTATTAAAGCCATTTAACCTGTAAATATTTATGAGCCTTATTTATTTTTTAGGTGTAATTTCTTATGCTACTTATTAAATGTATTTAGCTATATATAGTACTCGGCATTACAGTTTAGAACCTGCTTACTATCGCGCAAGCCAGAACAGATAGCCCTATTGTACTTATGGGATAGATCTAGCACTTAACTAATGTAATTATCGACAGATGTAAATATAGCTTTAATAAACTTATCACAAAAACACATTATAGGATAGGATTTATATTTAGTGATTTATACAAACAAAACCATCCATATAACTTCTTGGGATATTAGATAGATCTTTTAAATGTAGCACCTAAGGGAATTACTATTAAATGTCTTTAAACATCAGACTTATCTACTGCTAAATTGGGTAAGAAGAGGCAAACTATACCATAACTGTAATGTATGCCTTTATAGGTTATACTATAATAGTAGCAGCCTTATATTAAGAGAAAAACGGCTTAGGTTATTAGAGGCTATTATATAGGTAGGATATTACTGGTTTATATAAAGGATTAAGACTCTTATAGTACTTTAGACTTAGTATATATCTTACCTTATATACTTAATATTAATAAATTTATTACTTTTTAATTCTTTAATTCTTTATATCTTAATAAAAACTATATTTTAATTAGACCTTAATTACTATTAGAATTAAAGTTATAGTTATAGGTGCTAAAGAAATTTATATTAAGACTCTCTTTCTCTGCTGTATTTACTATATCTTTAAAATACCTATTTATATTTAGTGTTAGTAAGAGATTAATATAGCGCTAATATAGTATAGGTTACCTTGTATTTAAATTGCTAGCCTCTATATATTTCTAAGAAATTAATTCTTTTAAGAAATTAATATTTCTATAGTTAAATAATTCCTAAAGTATTAATAAATTTAATTAAATACTTAACTAGGTACTATATATTTAAAATAGATTTATAAATTTTTAATACAAGGTTTAAATTCAGAATTACTAAGTATATAGTTAGAGAAATAAATATAAAGGCATTAAGGATAAGCCTAATAAAAGGGGAGATATTATATTATAATCCATATTAGTATATTATATATTTCCTATAAATTCTATAGTAAACCCTATAGGAACCCCTATACGATCTAAATATCCTAAACCTAATAAGCTAATTATATTTAGGAATAATAATATCAAAACTAATAGCGCTCTAGGAATATTATAGTTTAAAACTAATATTATTGTAAACCTCTATTAACCCTTAGAGATAAATTAAATACATAGAATATGTTTTTTAATACTTTTATAGATATTAGCTTACTAGCTATTAATATAAC
>JAALXI010000391.1:0-73264 GCA_012977755.1 Fusarium nurragi | reverse complement strand
CCCCTCCCCTCGCGCCTTGTTGTCACATGAAAATTGAATATCGAAAATTGAGCTTCAACTAAAACTGTCGCTTCCTCTAGGACTTGAAATCTCGTCGCGGTCAATCTGCTCTGTTTGACTCATTCGCATACCTTTCTTCCGACGCTACCCCGTGGAACCACACTGTCGTTGCTTGGACCGGCGAGATTGACGCTCCCACCGATGACGTCGTTTCTTCGCCTGGCACGCCCGCCCCAAACACACTGGGTGCCACTTCTCTCAACGCCCTCTCCGCACCTGTTCCCATTGATGGAAACACGCGCCTACCGACCCCACCTCCAGTCGATGGTCTTTGGGTTCCTCGCGAGGACCAAGATCGTCTCGAGTACCGTTTGTCCCACAACAAGACTATCCGTACCTACCCAGTCTGGCTCTCCGATGAGTCCGAGGCCACCTCTGAGGGTATCCTTCTCAAGGACCAGGCCCGCTGGCGACGATATGCCGAGCATGATCTATACACGCTTCTTCACTACAAGCAACATGAGCCAACCGACGGCCGACGCGAGCGAGTCCAATGGGCCGACTACTACCGCATGAACCAGAAGTTCGCCAACAAGATCATCGAGATTTACAAACCTGGTGACATTGTCATCATTCACGACTACTTCCTCATGTTGTTGCCTAGCATGCTGCGTCAGAGAGTACCTAACATGTACATCTCTTTCTTCCTGCATTCGCCTTTCCCCAGTAGCGAGTTTCTCCGCTGTCTGCCCCGCCGCAAGGAGGTTCTAGAGGGTGTTTTGGGCTCCAACCTCATCGGATTTCAATCCTACAGCTACTCTCGCCACTTCTTGAGCTGCTGTACCCGAATTCTCGGCTTCCCGTCCGACACACTTGGAATTGACGCTTATGGCACTCGTGTGCAAGTTGGAGTCTTCCCTATTGGTATTGACGCTGCCAAGGTCGAGAGCTTTGCTTGGAGTGATGCCGTGACCGAGAAGTACAACGCTCTACGCCAGCTGTACCACGGCAAGAAGATCATTGTCGGACGTGACCGTCTCGATAGTGTTAGGGGTGTTGCCCAAAAGCTGCAAGCATTCGAGCGCTTCCTTGAGATGTACCCTGAGTGGCGCGAGAAGGTGGTGCTTATCCAGGTCACCTCACCCACTAGCGTTGAGGCAGAGAAGGAGGACATGGAGGACGACACAAAGGTTGCTACTCGTGTCAATGAACTCGTTATGCGCATCAACGGCATGTACGGTAGTCTGGGCTTTTCTCCCGTTCAGCACTACCCCCAGTACCTCAGCCAGAATGAGTACTTCGCTCTCCTTCGCGCCAGTGACATTGGTCTCATCACCTCTGTTCGTGACGGCATGAACACCACAAGTTTGGAATATATCATCTGCCAAAAGGAGAGCAATGCTCCTCTCATTCTCTCCGAGTTCAGTGGTACCGCCGGCAGTTTGAGGGATGCTATCCATATCAACCCCTGGGATCTGAGTGGTGTTGCGGAGAAGATCAACGCTGCTCTTACAATGTCTGAGGATAAGCGCCAAGAGATGCAGTCCCACCTGTATCGACATGTTACTGAGCACAACGTCCAGTCATGGATCACAAAGTTCATCCGCAAGGTTTACAATGTTCTTGGCGACACCAGCTCCGCCAACTCCACTCCTCTGCTCGACCGTGCTCTTCTTTTGACTCAGTACCGCTCAGCCAATAGGCGCCTCTTTATGTTCGACTACGACGGTACGCTGACACCCATTGTGCGCGAGCCTAGTGCTGCAGTGCCTTCGGAGCGTCTTATCCACACTCTAGATCTTTTGGCTGCTGACCCCAAGAATGCTGTGTGGATTATTTCTGGGCGAGACCAGGAGTTTTTGAAGCAGCACCTCGGCAACAACACAAAGCTTGGATTCTCAGCCGAGCACGGTAGTTTTATGAAACACCCTGGATCAGACGAGTGGGAGAACCTTGCAGAGAAATTCGACATGGGATGGCAAGCTGAGGTGATGGAGGTCTTCCAGAAATATACGGACAAGGTCCAAGGTATGTTGACTGACGAATCTTCAACTCTACAGATACTGACAGATCACAGGCTCTTTTATCGAGCGAAAACGATGCGCTTTGACCTGGCACTACAGACTGGCGGACCCCGAGCAAGGCATCCACATGTCGCGGGAGTGCCACAAGGAGCTTGAGTCGACTGTTGGCGCCAAGTGGGACGTTGAGGTGATGCCTGGCAAGGCCAACATCGAAGTCCGTCCTACGTTTATCAACAAGGGTGAGATTGCGAAGCGCCTCATCGCCATGTACCACACCCCTGGTACTTCCAAATCCGAGGACGAGTCAGACACGGGGCATCTCGAGTTCGCGCTGTGCATGGGTGACGACTTCACCGACGAGGACATGTTCCGGAGCCTAAACGCCGCGTCAGGTCCTGTCCTAGACGCCAACCACGTCTTCACAGTCACTGTTGGCGCGAGCACAAAGGTGACTCTCGCAAAGTCGCATCTCCTGGAACCAGAGGACGTGATCGAGTGCGTTGCTCTCCTGGCAGGTGTCCAGGATACCGGAGAGCGACTTGGCGAGGTAAACCTTGGTGCGCTGAGCGCTGTCGAGGGACACATTCCCGCCGCAGAGATGTAATGAACAAGATAAACAAGCCAAGGGGGACATAATTTTCGCAGGCGTTTCTGGACAAGGCGAAGACAAGATAGACGGGCCAAGGGCGCATGGGATGGATGGACAGGATGATAAGAAGCAGAACAGCATATCAAAAACAGGGTGCGAGCGACTTGGGGAGGATGTGCTACTGAAGGACACTGTTCTTGAAGTATCTATGATGTCAGCCATTGCATGTCAATAATAATGAGTCGAAATCCATGATGGTTCTGTTTTATCGTAACCAAGCTTGTTTGAGTGTCACGTTATGCTGCTCTACGGATAAAGAGTAGCACAGGCTTGCTAGCTATCCACACAAGTTGCATGCCGTCGGTATGAGTCTCATCCCATGCCAGCAGTTCGACAACCCAGACCAGTAAAGCTACTTCGTGGCTGTTCTAGAAATGCCCTCGATGGAGTGCTGTATGGCTAACTTTAGCCGCCTTTCCCCCGGATAATCTTGAGGTGAATCCATCGTGGCAACACTTGCCGGTTACTCATGCGGGCGTTGACGTGCAACGAAGCTGCATTCGCCCTACAAGCCTTTTCCCCACCGGAGACGAGAGAGGTGAAGACGATGAATACAAGCAAGGCCAGCAAGGTCCGGTGGTCAGCTTCACCGCCAACCCAAAGACGTAGACCTCTTCTCACCAGGTCATCTGCGCAAAATACAAACATGAGCCATGCAGGACAACGAGCACCGTGTTGGTTCCGAGCTCGCAGTCAGCGACCCAGGTATTTCAAGTATCGCAATACCTCGGCATTTGTACGAGTTTCTACATGGATGGGAGACTCTGAGGAGCTCCCCAGGTAAAGGTTGGTCCTCGACCGTAGGAGCTAATATAAGTTTAGTCGACCAACAGGCCAATGGGTCCGTTGGGCTTCACTATTCCGTGACTCAGAACCCTTCTTGCCTTGAACCCCAGCATGGAGACACATGTCTGGGTGGGTATGGTCGAAGCATACAAAGGCACAGGTAATTTTAAGAACTCCATAATCACATTAATTTTCTTTAGTTGTGAAGTTTTGACAGACTGTTGTTCTTCGATGCTTATAGACCAGGAGCTTGAACTATATGTCAGAACACACCGTCTCCGTCTGTCTCAAAACAGATCTCGATTCTTCAACTATTCGCATTGTCGTAAATGTGATATCCACAGGCACAATCCTGCGCGTCGCTGCGTCTTACCCCTTTAACCATGTCGAAACACCATCTATCTTCCGTTCTATACATCAACTAGTTACATGGTCTAATCCACCCCTGTGTCGTAAGGAGCCAACGCTGAAAGCAGACCCGTTATCGTAAAGCGATCCTCGCTATCATTCGGATCAGCCTTCTGGACGATAACGCTATGGTCCCTGACCTTGACACCCGTCAACTCCACAGCGCCCTCGCCCGCACCATTCGGCAAATACTCCCTTGCATACGAAGGTAGATTCACCTTCTTGTCCTTAATCACCGATTCAATCGAGTAGATAACTTCTTCCGCAACGGGAAATGACTCAGCAAGTTCCATGAGCGCTCGGCAGGCTTTGATGAATGTTTCGAGATGGATAGGACTTTCTTCAATAACGAAAAGAACTTTGAAGGCGCAGACAGAAGTGGCTTGGATCAGCCAGCTTTCGTTACGCAGGGTGTAGAGGGCGCGGAATTGCCATATTGTTGACATGCCGTTTGTTGCGTGAGCGTAGGACATCGAACGCGGGTTGAAAGGGCCGAAGGTTGATTTGGGCATGTGGTCGAAATGTTGGAGGATGCTGATGGCGATAAGATCGGCGCTGAGGCTTAAGAGAAATTGGTCAATAAGCACGAGGTTCAGATTGTCTAGTGGAACGTACTGTAACAATATGGCAGCGGGGAGTACTGCATTCTCGGCTCTCAATTCTTCTGGTAAAGAGAACTTCCACTCAATGAGACTGGAGTACAGCTCAACAGCACGCCCTGCGCTGTAAGACACTGGAACACCCTCTTCCATAGGAATGAGGAACTCAAGCACTTGTTCTGTAATCTCGGTCAAGTTGCACTCAGCCTCAAGGATCTCGCGCTTCAGAGACCGTTGCGGCGCGACAGAGACTGGGTACGGAAACCACCAATACTCCGATTTCTCTCTTCTATTTAGTGGTGAAGACTCTTCTTGCCACGTCTTTGCTCGTGTTGGTCTTTCGATGACAGGGCGGCGACAGAGGCCGTGCATTGGCTTCCTAGACAGACACATCAGATGCTGATTATTCAGATGAATGTTAGACCTACCAGTCCCACGTGTAAAACCCCCATTGAATCCACGACAGGGCATGTGCCTCAGCTCTTTGTCTCGATCCAGCAATCGCTGTATCCGTTGAACGATGTACATCGTCCAGTCGAAGCGCCATGTACCGCGCCTGCATAAGGCTATGGAGCTCAAGTGCCGCCTCTCCATCACCCAAAGCGCCTTCGTATACATACATGAGCGCCAGTCCCTGGGCGACTGGCAACGAAGGGCGCGCATCTTCAAGCTGCAGACATCGTGTAGCTTCTTTGGCGAATAATTGACCTCTTGTACTGGATTTGCCCGGTACACCAAATGTAGCTGGGTTTGTAGAGTATAACTACCGTTCTCAGGGTTAGCTAAAGAGGCTGAGCTGTGATATGATGAGAAAAAGCCTACATACGCAACTAACGGCCAAAATAGCATTGACCAGGAACGGTGAGCAGAAGCGAAGTTCTGAAGGCGCGCTCAGGGTAGAAGGATCGAGGTTTCTGAGGTCCTCCTCGAAGAGAGTTTGGTCAATGACCCGGTTACAAGCTGTATCCCACGTCCAGAACAGCAGTAGCAAATGGTTTAGAAGCCTGTCGTCTTGATTCACACTTGTCCATCGCGAGAGCGGGAGTGTATATCCAGGCAGGTCGACGAATAGTGCATCCTCCGAAAATCTGCGCTGGCCATCGTGCCAAACCTCTTCGAAGACATGTTGGGGATGATCGTTGCTGGATAAGATTAGACGGCGTATGTGTGATTGACAAAGAATTTACCTACGGAGCTGCGAGTCTAGCTTGTGGGATCTGGGAAAAGCTCATGCGCGGTACCGAGAAAGGGGGTGAACTGGCGCTGCCTGAGGTAGTAGCGCTATTCGACGTGTTGGCGCTGTCGTTCCTTAGAAGGGGGTTCTTGTTCTGTATGGTTGTGGTTGTCGTGGAATTCTGCGTTGTTAGATTTCCTCCGTGAATGTCTTGGGTGATGGCCTTGACATCCTGTCCAGCGCGTATCCTCCGCAGAATCTCATCCACCTCGTGAGACTCTCGCGTCTTGAGCGACGCAAAAAGGTTTTCATGTTCGGCCATTCGCGCCTGGAGTTTATCGTGCTTCCGCTTCAGTGCCGCAGCCTCAGCCTCCAAGGGATGGCTGGCATATTGACAGTCACGTCCACCGGCGATGCAGGCAGAGCATCTTGGCCTTTGGCCATTGCACTGTTGGTGTCAGCGTGAGGAGCTCCATTTCCAGCGGCGCAGTGTGGTATAACCTTGGCTTTGCGCTGTCTACAGGCCTGGCAGGCGGTCTTGACAGATGTCCGCTTGGGGATGTTTAGTTTGGGAGGATCCGATCCTGAGGGACCATCACGAGCTGGACCGGGCAGAAGAGCCCGGAGACGGCCAGGGGCGTTATCGTCCATATTTAACCAGATGCGACGGGCGAAACGTGTGTGAGATTGGGTACGTGAATGGAACGAGAGAGGTTGGCAGTGACAAAGATCAACAACAGGAATCCCAGCTTGAACCAACCTATGAATGACATGGCTTTTTCGTTAATCAACGGTAAACTCGACGGCATTTTTCACCCTGATGATGCATCGACGACGTCACCGTCACCGCGAACCCCGAACCCCCAGAGTTTCTGTCAAGGGAATTGTTTGATACAAAAAGCATACGTATCGGCTGTTATATTCTGTTCTTCTTCAATTATTTCGCTTGTGCCTTGATTATCGCCAGCAGACGTTGCGTATAATGTGACTTCATACCGCGTGCCTTTTGAGAGCGACGAGCCCAATTTACAATGTCAGCACCACGAGAATTATTTATACATGACAATCTCAAGTACCCGGGGCTGGACACCCTACATACTTAGACTACTGCAGTATTGCACACATCTATGCCCCCCTAAAAAGGGAAATGTTGGTAATTGATCTGCAACGGTGCTGACCAGGGTCTTCCACGTGCAGAGCATGGATGCACAGTACCTACTCTGTTCTGTTTGTCTCATACGGGCATTGTATAACCTCATGGCTCAGCAACTAGTCATCCTGCGACTTCTGAATACGAATTCATCGTAACTCAACTTTCATTACAGCCCAGCTCTTTGTCTGGGCGACGCTATCGTAACTATATGAGAGACATCATCATAACTGTCCAAAACACACCCCATCATCAATCTGTACACAAAGCCGCAACTCCAGTGCAAACTAACCGCCCAATGACAAATGAAAAGGTCATGAGAATCCTGAGAAACAAGTCTAAACATCTTGACAAACGCCAACAGGAACGCTTTAACCATAGGGTATCAAATTCAAGCCCATCCCCTAACCTGTAACCGTCAAATGTGTCCAAACCCTCCTTCCAACATCCTCAGGCTAGATGAGCTTCATCTGAAAGTGCGATTGCACTCAACAAATTCAAGCCTGCCATTAACGAAAGATACACAAACAAGCCGAAGGAATTCGAGGTTTGATGAGCTGACATGCGTGCCCGCTTCATCCTCGCATTAGGCTCTCGTGCTGGTGTAGGAGGTTCTCGTTCGTCCGGTGTAGACAACGCCCAGTTCAGTGGAGAAATGAGCCTGGACACCCTTGAGAGAGGAAAGGCCATGATCAGAGAAACCCCATCTAAATAAAATGTTCGTCTGACCTCAAGAACTCCCTTAATCCATCAAGTCAGAGTGTTGATAGGGAGGTCGATTATTCGAGTGATTTATCGAGCGGAACATAACGAGGTGCTGCCATTCGAGTATCAAAAGACTCAGGTCCAGAGAAAGGATGTCGTTATACTGACAAAAAAGAAAAGAATTCATGTTCGTGTATCATGCCCATAACGTGCTTCTTACCGCTTCCGGGTATAAAGTCAAAGTCGAACCGCGTTCAAGAGAAAAAGTCATTGAGTCATTAAAATCGTTGCCGTCTCAAAACGACAGTGTGTGAGCTAAGAAAAGATGCGTGGTGTGAGTGTTTCGGTTCTGGTAGCCATACGACCAAAGGGGAGATTCCAGTTTAGTACGCAGCGGCAGTCGACCCTTCACTCGTTGCAACGGCTACCAAGGCCTCCAGGCGTCCCAGGGAGCCGTTACTGCCTGGTCGTCCCTGCTGCTGTTGCTGCTGTGGGTGTTGCGGATGCTGAGTCTGCTGGTGTTGGTGCTGGTGTTGATATTGATTCTGTTGCGGATGCTGCTGAACTTGCGGAGGGAGCATCTGCTGCTGAGGATGTTGATACCGCTGGTGTGGAGGTGGTGCTTCCTTTAGAGGAAATCCGCTGAAACCAGTAAAGTTCGGATGCACCATACGGTCAACATGCGCCAACCGGGGATCCTGCTGCTCTTGGGATGGCCTAGTGTCTCTGTGAACCGAGACAGGTCCATGATACCACCCACGGCGCTTATTCTCCCTAGAAGTTGTGATGGAAGGGGCCGACATGGTGTGCTGATGGATCGATCGCGGGGCAGACGTAGGCTTGAGACTCTGGTAGACTGGTGGTCGTTCTTCGAAACGAACAGTAGGAGGGTTGAGTCGCACATGTTCGGCCTGGGCTTGAACCGCCTTGTTTGCCTCAGAGGCCCAACTACTTGCACTATCACGGGGTGGCGTGCTATGGTTGATGTCGAGACGGGTGAGGCCACGCTGCAAACTAGCGTCGTACATATTGAGATTTCGTCTTTCGTCCTGCATCGGGGTCTCGGTGAGGTGTGGTTGATAAGAGGCGCGCACATGAGGCTCCGGGTCGACCATCATTGACGAAGGCTGTCTCCTGGATGGAGTAGCAGGGCGAGGTGGGAGAGGATCAAAAGACTCAATACCGGGCAGACGGAATGACGATTGTGAGTTGGAAGGGTCCGCGATCGGCGGAGGTGGGTTCGGACGGACAGAAGACTGGTTCACAACGGAGCTTAGCTGACTCGGATTCCCATTACTATTACGGCTGTCTGGATGCCAGGTCCTTCGGCGCCAATCGCTCTCCGACATCGACTCTCTGCGCGGCCACTGAGAAGTCGAGGGAGTTGGGGATAAAGGGATACCGTTACTGGTCGGCGGAAAAGCACCCACATTCGAAGCATTAACGGGACCAGGTCCGAACATCACCGGTCTCCCTCCTGGCGCTCCGGGAGATTGAAACGGGTTGGCGCCTGAGGGAACACTCAATCGACGACCTGGTGTACGAGTGCCTGTTGTATACATGCTGTGAGAGCGCGAGTGAGAGGTCGCTGGGGAAGCCACGCCTGGTCCCCATCGAGGGCTGCTCTGTCCAGTCGAGAACGTAGATGAGGTGGGTGTTCCAAAATCACTTGGAGAAGCAGGTCGGTAGTGAGCATAGTTACCATCCATGGCACTCCGATATGACTCCAACGATAAACGCGAGCGAGGATCGGCCATCACCAGCGGAGGTGGTCGCCGCCTTGCATCTTGAACGCTGTACGCGGAACCAACTGAGCTTATACTAGTAATGCTTGATGTTGATAGTGATTTGGAATGTCCTCGTTGAGGTCCTCCAGCGCTACCACCTGTTGATGCTCTTGCGCGGTTGCCGGCTTGCCTTACTCGATCAGGGCGCATCTGTCGTTGAAACCGAGAACCAGTTGCAGCTAGTGAATCCATAGGGATGTTCTCGTTAACATGAACCGTCTGTGCGTGTTGTCTCAGATTGTCAAGTCGCGAAAAGCGGCGGGAGCAATGGCACTGAAACGGGCGTTCACCCGTGTGTTTCCTGTTGGTAGCAATCAGCATCACGGCACACCTACGCATTGCAGCGGGGACCTTGAAATAGACGAACCTGATATGCCTCGCCAAATGTTCACTGCGCGTGAAGCTCAAGTTGCAAGGTGGATAGTCGGTACAGTAAAAACGCTGCGACTTCTTCTTCTTGCTGGACCGCGGTCCGTCCGCACCCACACTCTCATCATCAGATCCAGCGCCGTCGTCGATGGTCCCGGTCTCTCCGTCAGAATCGTCCATATCTATATCTCCTGAGTCTCCTGATTTATTGGAGTGCCGTGAGTCGTGGCGTCGGGGTATTTTCGGTTTGGGCGATTGTTCGGGTACCTGAATCCCTTGAGGGAAGGGACTCGAGGGCAGAGGCTTCTGGCTAGCCATATTAAAAGTTGCCCTCGTCGGAGTCGCACCATCGTCCGCAGGTCTTGATGGGTGTGGTTGAGGGGCTGTGTTAGGTCGCGGAGTTACGTCTTCGCGGGAGACGGTGATGGCCAGCGGCGAATTCACTGGTCGAAATGTGGCCGCCATGGCGACAAAAGTCGGGTTCGATATTGGCGGCGATGTTACAACTGGTAGTGACGCTGTTGCCGTTGCGCAGTCACCGTTCGGAATGGGGCAAGAAGAACGGCCGTAGGGTGCAACTTTCTGGTTGCACAAGTACGAGGAGCAGTCGGTCGGGTAATCGTTATGCACCACTATATGACAAGTCGAAACTGCGTTATTTGCCCTGGTACCCGTACACGCCAGTAATCTTGTCGAAGCTGAGAAATGCAAGATGACTGGAGAAACTCAGCAGAAGGCGCGTGGCGGGTTATGACGGCCAGGCACAGGCAACCCCGTCAAAAGAACAAAGGCTCACTCCCGAGGACGGGGGAGATGGAGATAAGAAGGAATAGTCCGGAAGAGTCAGCACGTAACGAGACACGCACGCACGGGAACAAGACGACGTTCAGGGCGGATCCCGGCGGGATGAAGGGATAGATAGATGTAAGGGGGTTTGAGAGGAGAGACAATGAGGATGGAGAAACAGGGAGTGTGCGTGAGAGTTGTAAGAGAATGAGTAGGCGTTCTCAGACTCCTACAGTATAATACCCACGACGTGCTAAGGCCCGCCTCAGAGCACGCACAGAAATGCCGGCGGGGGGGGGGAAGGCGTGCGTGCGTAGTGGTGATGCAAGCGAGCCAAGGCCAGGGCCTAGATCCGTGCAGTGACACGGACCAGACTGAGGTGACTTATTGTTTTTCTGAGTGACAGCTGTGAAAGCGATGCAGTCAAACTCATTCGGTGTAGCGATTTGTTCCTTTCAATGCTGTTCTTTTTGGTTCCGGCTTGAATTCGTCAGGTGTCCAAAGCCATAAGCTGAAAGTTGAAACTGTACGTATGCTGCAACGCAAACATGCAGTAGCAATAAGGCTCAAACGTGCGTGACGCAAAAGAAGAAAGGAAAAAGGTTGACAGTCGCAACTCATGAGTCGAGACAGGGGCATAGAGGACAGAAGGGGCAGGGCTACAGGGACAAGCGTGGCGATGATGTATGTCTATGGTTGCTTTTCCGCCCCAAATCGATTGTCTTTGTGGAGTCCGGATCCGGGATGGATGCATGGGGGCATGGATCGAGTCGCCCAACTCTCTTGTTTCCCTTACACTAACGACGGAGTCTTTGTTAGTCGCGTTGCCCGACCAATCAGCCTAGAAACCAGCCACCTCTCACAGGTGTCCTTGCTCTTGTCATGCTCATCGACCCGAATCTTCGTAGGTAGGAAGACCAACAAGAACCTAATCCTCTAGGGCTCCAGCTGGCTGTTAATCAAGCCTGGCACTGGATGCTTCGAGCCTTGAGCGCGGAGCTTATGGGCTCGGTTGAAACGGCGCCAGCAATCTCCGCTTTGCCATTTTACGACCGATCACAGCTCGTTTCGTCTTGTCTCGTGGAAACCTAGCAGGGCATCGCTAGCTCTAGTGGAGAGCCTGTAGCAGGATGAGTCGATGCTTGTATTTCTGAGCGGTGACTGTTGGGTACGATATAACCCGGATGTGAGATGGGTGGGTGGAATTGTAGCAAGTAAGAACGACTTGAGTATCCGTAGTACCCAGGCGCGCGGGTCCAATATCTAGCGAGTGTATCAAACAAACCACGCAGACTGATTGGAGTCACACAACACATTGCTGAATAATTCCACACATTGAGGGCACACCGAACGACGACTCATGCCAGTCAGAGACGTCAGGTACAGGTCACCTGCACTGCTAAGCAGGGGGCGGGCCAGGTACATAGCGCCAGCATGTACCTGATATGACCCATGCGAAGGCTAACCCTGCAAGCGTTGCAGCTTGATCAACCAACGAGCAAAGCAAGCTGACGGTTGACCAGCCTGATCAAGGATGATATTGTGAACTGCGAGAGTACCCAACCACCAGGAGTGTTGTTTCTCGGCTGTTTAGTTGTGTTGGCATATGTTACAAATTATCTCCAATAATCTTTCGGCCGTGTATTCAACGGCAATATGAACAACATGAATAACCTAATGGTCAGAGCCAGGGCGGACCAGCCTCTGTTCGTGCCTTTGCTCAGGGCACAAACTCGCCTGGAGGACTCGCGACATTACCAACCCAGTTACTCCGTAGGGCCAGCATACATGCGAGGGGTTGGGTTCTCACGCCAAGGGGGGCATGTCAGTGAAGGTTGGAGGCGGCGCTTTGATAGTTTGTTTGACTCACAGGGACCCCCAATCTGCGCCGCTGTGCGATGGTAAAAATAAACCTCGCGCCAGCTGCATGGTGAGCCAAAAAACCAACAAAAAAAAAAAACCTGTGCTTGACTCGAAGCGAAGCCGTCCATGGCCGGCCAGCCGCAAGGGGCCGTGTCGGGGCCTTGGCGCTGACTTCGCAAGTCCCCGGTTTTGTCGCTACCGACGATAACACAATTCCGGCTTTCAACTTTGGTTGACTATGAAGTTCGTCCAGCTCTTGTTCCTGGTTACCATGGACACACTTGTAGCATACCATATTAGAGATTTCCACGACAAGTGATCCCAGTATCTTGAGCTACAAAGTATTATTAATCGTTGATGAGCCAGCGCGGGTCATCTCAATCAAGCAGGCTGACCCATGCAATCTGATCTGATACAGACCCCTCACCGCGTCCCTAACGCCAGCAGTGCTGAGCACACAGTTGTTTTTGTTCAGCTTGGTGATAGGTGGGTTAGGGAATAATGGTGCCTGGATCCCGCAGTCCGGTGGGCATGAGATTCAGGTCGATGATGAACATATCGTGCGGGGAGGGAAGCTGCATCCATCCAAGCAGAGTGCAACCCTCTCAAATAGACCCCATCCTCCCAACGCTGCCCTCACAGACACCATCCTGAGATGTCTCTGCAGTGTGTTTATTCGCTTCCAACATCGCGGTCTGATGATTCAGACGGTGGCTTTGGATGGAGTACGGTAGCTATGGAGCGACTAAAGCCCCAGTGTACAACAAGTCAAGCGCCATCAATCCTCGGGATCCATCACACTGGTGCCGTCGGGCGCAAACAATGACGTGAAGTTTGTGAGTTCCTGTAGCGAACACACATGGATGTTCTCCGGTGATAGGTAACGGTCGTGGTGGAGAGAGTTCGAGCTGGTATTCTGGTAGTTCGAAGCACGAGGTCCCGAAGATGCCGTGCAAAGTCAGGTCCAGCTCAGTGCTGACCTGTATGACGCACTGAGGGTTTTGCGGTACTGTATATAGTGCTGTTGCCAACAAGCGCCAAATATCCGCAACCACACTGGTGAAGTTCGTAATCCCCCTCTCCATGCAGGTTGAATAACACCAGCCAGGTTTCTTTAGCAAGTGCCTCCAATATTTGGCTGCATGAAGTAGGTTGGCCTAGGTTTCACGGGTGTGTGTTTGCGGATGACCTAGCGTACCAAGTGGATCGCGGTCATGGCCAGGTACTTTATTCATCCTGTAGCCAAGGAACCATTTAAAGCTCGTAGCAGATCTAACTACATGGACCTCGAGAGAGGCTGTATGTAGTAAAGGGAATGCGTATTGCATCAACCGTGAGTCTGGCCCATACAACCTTGATGCGAAAGATCATGTAATAGGATCTGCAAAACAAAGCCAGCCAAGCTCATGTTCCGCACCACAACTCTTTGCATTGAGGGAGGCGCACCATAGAGCTAAGGTGTGTGGAAAGAGGTTTCTGCAGGCTTTGACTGGACGTTGCGTATGCAGCGGAAGGAATGTAGTTCAGGTTCGAGGCTCACAAGCTTGCCCATCCAATGTGCAGATAGAAGAAGGGTTGTAGTCGTCCGTGGTGAATAGTGGATATGTTATCCGGCAGATATATCTCCATAGCGTTGTGCGCAGAATACACTTCACAGCATCGAAATCCGCGATGCCCTTGAGAGCCAATTGCTGCTTGCTAGCCTGGAGGTTGGATAAGATGGATCGGGGTCGGCCGGTTGAAATTGACTTTTGGCGTTGTTCTGGAGAAGGTTTCTGGCTTCTGAAGTTTGAAGTGACTGGTGAACGTACGTGGACTGTCCGTACCACAATGTGACGGATATTGAAGGGTCTCTTGAGGGTTTTCTTTTTCCGAAGCGGCCAGTTCCGTAGTTGCTTCTTCTGCTTGAGTGTTGTGCTTCTGAGCTGTCAAATCCACCAGAGCAGCTGCCCTCTCGTCAAAGATGGAGCCGCTAAGAAAGGTACAGGCAGCATGCGTACCTTCCTGCTTAGAGTACCCCTCCTTGGCCCTTCCTGCTGCTTGAACCCCTCCGCCATGAACGGTAGCTACCCCACCCCCTCTATCTATCACTCATGCACGTCCCCCTTCTTCCCGTCATCAATGCGTCCTGTGACCTTCTATCGATAAGAGATAAGCAAGTGGGACGTAGGAGCCCGGGGAGGTTAGAAGATGCTCTTTTCATGCGTATGATCTGCTCCGAAACTCGTTGTGTTATTTAGACGCATCGCCCTAGACTTCTTACTGTTATTATTACCGCAGTCCACTCTCTTGCATGATTCAGGGTTCCCGTGGATGTTTATCGACACATCCGATGATCTTTGATCTTTTGGGAATCCATCTATACTGCAGCACTGTACGTGCCTTAATACCTTGGGCATTAGTTTATTCTATTTGTCCATTGGACACCAAGAACGAGGATCATGGGCTTGTTCAAAACGCCAAGCCCTTCAGCATCGGGAAATCGACAAAGCTTTTGGAGCCAGCGTTCAAAAGAATATCGGTACTCCATCATGGGTGGCAATCCAGCCAACTGGCGGTGACCATTAGACTTCCAGCCTCCTTCTCCTCATTGTCCCCATTCAGCCGTCATGTGTCGAATGGACGATTGAGTTATTCGGTTATCATGGTACTGTTCGGGTGCCTGGCAAGTCCGATATCAGGTAGCTCGTGCGTCTGGCAAACCTTGGTCTCACCTCTATCCGACTCGCCGACCTCTTTGAGGCCGTTTCTCTCGCATCTATGCGCCAGGGATCATTAAGATTCGTTAAGATCCATGGCGAGAGTTGACCCGCATGCACTAAAACAACGCAACTAGCCGACTCTAAATCTGCCGCCGTTTGCGCCTTGTCGCCATGACAGCTCCACTTGGCGTCGGTGATCAACATTGAGGGGTCTTTTCTTCAACTCAATCGCGCGGCTGCTTCATCATGATCAACCGAAGGTTTAGATGGCGCGCTCAGCCCCAAGCTTTCTAGATGAATTGCCATCCAGTTCTATTTCCAGGAACCAGCTATCATCAGATTGATTCTCATCCTGAAATAGCCCGGACCAAAGTCCGGTCCTCTGGAATGGATAAGCCACAGACAGACCAGCTTACCGCCATTTAGGCCTTCTCAAACTGCTGGTTGCTGGGAGACAGCCGCCTTTTTTCCAATATCATTCGGCTCACATAATCTGTGCTCTTGGGAAGCGCAACGATACTCGATAAGTTTCAGTCAAAGATAGACTATCTTACTCGACATGTACGGTACCTCGATCGTTCCTGGGCTACTGTCCGAGCCCTCGTCCTAGCTTTTGGCCCGCCTTCCAATCATGCCACCAAATGCAAGGCACCGCGCAGGTTGACGACAGACCTATCCACCAGGGTAACATGGTCTAAAGGATGCCGCACAGCACGCCTTGACCTAACCCGCAGACGCCGGCTCGCACACCCACTAGATATTGACGACAACTGGTGACTCTTGTTTGGGAAACACGCACTTGAGCCCCGCGCCCGCTCATTCCGACCACACCCATGTGACGACTCTATAGGTAGGGGAATATCACTCACGGGTCGGTCGGTAGGTGGGCGGCCGGTGAAACAAGGGACTTGGACTTGACTGAACCTGCAACATAATCCACCGTAGGTTTGTTGATGTTCAATCTCTATTTCGCCGGCCGAGGTATTATGCACTCTCGTTTTGAGATGACCCCGCCTGCTCCCCAACTTCGCTATTCAATATTTGCCATGCCCTGGAATTCAATCAGTTTCTGATTGTCTCATCGTCTTCCACGAGGGGGACTCAATTTCATGTTGTCTTCCATTGTCTTTGTTTCCAAGCCACATGCTAGTGACCTTGTTCTATTACCTGACATAGGCCCACAACATTTGTCACTTACCTGTCTTGTCCGTCTTGTCTTTGACTTCTCTTGTTCGGGCCTTTGATCCTACACCGCTCTTTATGCTCAAACCCAAAATTCTACGGCCCTTACTCGTTCTGGTGGATCTTCAATACGCGTGTCTTTCAGTGCCTCAGCCTCACTGGTTCATTGACCTTTGAAGTTGGTTCTCAGATCAAGCAAGGTCTACGATCGTGAATTTGAACCTGAATCTAGCTGCAGCTAACTGCAGTAGGCTGAGCTTCCTCTCGAGGGTCGGGCTCAGGGCCCGACCTGTCGCCAACTCAGATGTGCTGTTACGTATGACTGCATGCACCTCAAAAGCCTTTCATGCAAGCATCCTCATTCGCGTGCGCGAATCCATGTACGTATGTACGGCAAAATTCCATGATTCGATTCACGATCTGCCTGTGCAACCTTAAAGCATTATTCATATCGCCTATCGTGAGGAGGTGCAGCCCAAGTCTGACGGCCCTTCATTCCTCTATTTTCTGACCATCCGCCCAATGTCTCTGTACTCGGTTTTCTTCGGTATCTCCAGCCTGGGCTGCTCGTGCTGACTGCCCTTCAAGTTGGCGTCCATTCGGGGAGTTTGATACCTTGTAGCGTTGTGTGACGGTACTATTATTCCATGTAAAAGGAACATCGCCTTCGCAAAGGTGACTTCAATCAGACAAGTCAGATCAGCTTGTCTGCGTGTTCGAGCCCAAAGACATGATGAGCTTTGGACGCCACTCTTCAAAGACTCCCACGTCCGGACCTGGCTTTGAGGCTCCGCGATCAACGCCAAGTAGTTTATCGCCTCCAGCTGGGGAAGATCCCCGCATGTGATAAAGCTGCATGCTAAGCAACCATACTCCAGATGTAGTAAGAACTGACATCATGATGGTTCTAGTGTCGATCCCAAGGGTCCTTGACGATCATACCGGTGATGTGATGCTTTGCAATATGGCATACCCCGCAAGTCACTTACGACGAGTCCTTGGCTGTCGCATGGTGATAGCAACCCTACTTGGGATGATAAAGATGCGGTTGATTACCATGATTCTTGTAATGCCTACATAAATCTCAGTAAAAAGCAGCCTTTCCACAAAGTCTTTGCATGAGGCCTGTTCTCCAAGCCAAGTCGGCTGGAACTGCTGCTACAGGGTAGCTTGCTATGTGGTTAGTCTATCACACTGGTTGGTATCGGGTAGCTATGACTTTGAACCAGTGCTATTGAAATGGAACAGGTTAGATAATTATTCCTTTTAATCTTCGTGACGCTTTAAGATGATTGAGGGGCTAGTACAACTGCGCTAGTGAGTTCGGTCCTTGTATATCTACCTGATGGCCGATGGGATTCTCAATAGCTTTTCGGCCATGTAAGAGCAATCAAATCATCACATCGCGTACGAGAGAGGACCAGGAATGAACGATCATATTATCATTAAAGCATGTCGATTTTCGTACAGTTTTATATCTACCAACGCAGGTACTTAATGCGAGCGACTTGGGTAAGGCATCCCATGAACAACAGCACAAGTTTGTGACCCAACTATTCATGTAAAAAACATAGACGCCCTTTGCGTCATGATATACCCAGCTTAATAACACGCAAAACTGGTCATAATTCTTCTAAACTTCATCTCACACGATGATAATTGCGCACAGACGCTTGAGCGGCTGACTCTCAGATGTCCAACATGCTCCTGATCTGCTGCGGCGGAGACGTGATGGAGTTGGTGGTCTCGGTGCTGTTGCTGCGTCCGGTAGATCCGGGACGTCCCGAAGCTCGGCCGCGAGCCGCAGCGTTGTCCCTGTATGGAGGAGGGGCCGGGCCGTCGAGGCCGAGTTGTGCTTCACGCCGGGCTCGATCTTCGGCGAGGGTGTTGGGGAATAGGACACCGGCAACAGCTTCCATGTTGCGCTCATGACGACGACGCTCGTTTTTGCCAGTGTATGGTTGGACAAAAGTCCGCGAAGCATTGGAGCTGATGGAAGCACTACCGGCGCGATCGACTCTGGGGTTATTGGCGGCATCGAGAGGGCGGTGCATGTGGCCCATCTCGATATCGTCGTTCCTAGCATGAGCCAAAGCCTCCTCACGCAGGTCTCGCTCTGCTGCCTCCTCGACACGTCGGCCTGTAGCTCTACCACCGCCGATCTCATTGACGTTGCGAGCGAGCTTGTCTCTGAAGGTCATTAAATGGTCGCCCCTGACACGCCTCCACCATGCAGGCTTGTTGACAATACCAAGTTCGCGATCAAGCATCTCACCGCGCTCACGTCTCTGGCGGATAAGCGCCTTATCTTCGTTCGGTGTACACAAACCATAGAGGTATTGGATATAGAGTATGATCAGAGTTGGAAGGAAGCCCCAACAGTAGATAACGGGGATGTTTCCGTTGTACTTGACAATGGAGTAATCAAACTCCCAGGAGATGAAGGCCTGGTAAGCGATGGTGGCTGCTGACAAGGGCAGAAGGAACCAGAAGCGTAAAGGCACATATCGAAGGAAGCCAACCGCGCGATTGAAGATGCCGCGGTGTCGAGGCTTGTAGTGTTTGATGGAGTGATGGAGGGAGTAGACAATAGTGAGCCAAGCGACAACGAGACAGAAAGCGCCCGCCTTGAACCGAGTGCTTGTTGCCCCCGGGACTGCCTTGTCTAACGTCTGCTCTTCCGAGTGCTGTAGTTGAGTGAACTTCCAGCTGCGTGGAACAACCATGAAGAAGTTCAGCCAGAGCCAGAGATAGAACCACAATGGCAACCAAAACTCGACCTTGGCACGGCGATCATTATCGCGTACAACGAACGGGTTGGGATCAACGAATTGCCTTTCTTGCCAAGAGCCCCAATGTCGGACAGCCTCCCATGTCAGAGCAACAGAGCCCATGCAAAGCAGATACCAGAAGAAGACGTTGACAGTAATGGGCAATTCCTGCAAGTAATATCTATCGATATCGACGCCAACAAAGAGACTAATGAGAGCAGCAGCCGCGGTGAACATAGCCCAGTACCATTGCCAGCGTCGACCAACAGGATAAAAGCGCGAATCGCGTGGTGTGTAGATCTTTCCATGCTTTGCTAGGGCAGTAAGGTTGAGGACGAGAGCAATTCCAAAAGCGACGGCGAAGCCAATGCCTACGAAACCACGAGTTCCTATGTTATCGATGGCAGTATAACATTTGGTAGCATTGGTCCATGTGCCGTTCTCGAAGACGTAGGCCGGGGTGTAGGGCTCGAAAGTCAGGTAACACTTGGAGCCATTGGAGATGGTATCGTTGCTGTAGAAAGTGTAGTTGAAGTGCTTGAGGGTGGTGAGGTTGAAGTGGACACCAGAGAAAATAGTGTCACTGCTGTTCCCCTTATCGCCCTCTGGCCAGTCCTTGACAGCACGAGCCGAGATATGGTTGAAGGCCTCGAGTAAGCTATTCATCGTGGGCGATCGTTGTAGTGGTAGAGGCGAATGCGAGTTGTGTATTGTTTATAGGTTTGCGCCGACTCGTTTCTCGGTCGATTCAGATGTCGGAGAAGAACACTGCAGGCAGAAGACTCGGAGGAATCTTAAGCTGATACTGTGAAGATGTGGTGGTGCAATCGGGTGCGTTTGGATGAGCAAATTGCCCTTGAGGAATCGAGATGATTGTCCAATCAATAGAGGAATGGCGCTTCAACAACGGAACCCATCAGAACATGGCTCAATATCGACGAGGATCTCAACCGACAAGAGATAACACAACGTCGAGATGAAGAAGAAAGAAAGAAAGAAAAGAAGAAGAAAAGAAGTAGGAGCGAAAAATGCCGATAAAAACAAATGTCGTCGGATGGCAATGGATGGCTGGATGGATGCCGGGCATGCCGTTGCGATGGAGAAAAGCCTCGCGGCTGAGTGGACGGCAGTCATATTTTTTTTGGGGTACGCATTTCCGAGGGTGTGGAGGTGGAGACGCCGAGCGCTCCGTTTCATTCATTGAAATTCTCTCAAAGACTCACAGTGGACGGCGGCGCGGAATTCAGTAGATATGGCTACATCTAACGCTTCGCATGTTGTTCATGTTTCTGGTTGGAACATACATGTCAAGAATTGAGGCTGATCAGTATCTGCTGCTGCATCATGCGATCCATAGGTAATCCATGAGGTGTGGCCCGCTACAACCCACTCTTAGCACCCGTGCAGTAATGACCTCACTGTAACCAGCCCTGTACTGTAGCACTCCTTGGTCTCGATTGGTTGCTGTGCTAAGGGCATCTCCCGCTAATCCCCGCGATTCTGCTCCGCCAGAGCCGCCAAGTCAAAGAGCATACAGGACTGATCAGGTGCAAGGTACGTACCTACGGCCTGCAGGGAAGCGATGCCCGAAAAGGCCAGCAAGCTTCGAGGCAGCCAATTGACCAGCTTGAGCTTGCGCCAACATCACCAACTTTCAACGGTTGCAACCTTAGGGATCAACAACAGGATATAGCGCCATTATCCTCGAGACTCTTCATCAATCATGGCAGCAGATACTACGGTGGACGATGAACCATCATACATTGACTACGAAACCTTCCTCGACCCTGAATTTTCCCCCGCTTCCTTTGCGAATACGCTAGTCGTGTCCACCAACAACCCCAACGATACACCTCTCGACCTCTCTACACCTCTATCTCGTGTTCTTTTCGATGCTCAAGAGATTGATTCGCATATCGACGTTCTAACGACCCGCTCGGCGGTTCCGCTGCTCAACTATACCCAAGAACAGACCCAGGCATCGAAAAACATCGTCGGTGAACTAGATGGTCAGATCCAGAGCTTGAACGACAGCTACCGCCAACTGGAAAAGGAGGTGATTAATAAGCATGCCGAGGCAGATGAGATTCGAATCGTTGCTCTGCGGCTATGGGAAACCTTGAAGCTTGGCCGCTCCGTTGGCCGCTGCTTGCAACTAGGGCGACAGCTTGAAGTTCAGCACTCAGAGCTCGACAACGGCGTTGGCAAGGAGGATCATCGAGCCCTTGCACGATGTGCCTATACAATCTTGTCTCTGAAGGAAGTTTTTGATCGCAAGGCTCCTGGCGAAGAAGGCTTCGGGCTTAACCGTGTCGACACCGTCAAGAGCTTGCAGGATACGGTCATAAATCCCATTGATCGATCTGTCCGTGAGCACGCAGAGCGTATTATTCGCGAGTTCTCAATTCAACCGACATCTACATTTGCTCAGGTCGAAGAGATCAAGGCTCGGACCGCATCTGCTTTAACTACGCTCTACCTGTTGTCGCCAACTCTCGGCTTCAAACCTGACAAATGGGTTCCAAGGCTCCTCCTCCAGGCTTTGGAGACTTACATACGATCGGCACTACAGGCAAGCATCACGGGCTTGTCTCGCTCTCTTGGCCAGCTGCCGACGCTTGATAAGGCCCTGTCCGATGTTATGGCCAAGTGCCAGAACGTCGTCTCTCTCGAATCTGTGCTCGAAACAACGAAAGCGCCGGCCCATCCTCTACTTCCCGCCTCAAACCAGCCGAACCAACCGAACCTGCTCCAATATCTCCTCGCATATCTTGAGACAGGAAGTCTTGCCTCATTCTTCTGGAGGACCATGGCTAGTAGTCTCGCTACACGTGTGCAGGATATCGTGAATCGTGGGGGCGTCGTGGCTAGAACCCTACGGACAAACAAGGCCACGGTTGGAGACGCAATCCGCCAGGCGGTTGCCAAGGGATCCCAGTTGCATAGCGCATTGACTGGATCCAAGGGAAGAACGAAGGCGGACGTGAACTGGGACCGAGAGGTGGCTGTTATGGTGGGGAGTGTGGTGAACAATTTGGGTCGATAGAAGCAGATGAGAGAGAAAGAGATATAAAGACATCAACTACTTTACTTGTTTGGATAACCTCAGATTCGATCTGGCTTGTGCTCCGAACTTGCCAAACTTGTATCTGATTCATGCTTGTTCTAATAATAAAAGATCGTCACGGCGCATGAAGCTCGCCTCCCGGATCAGTCATCAATCAACCTGCCAAGTGAGATCCAATCAGGACGCATCTGCTCCCCGCATTGAGCAATCTCCCATAAAACAGAGCATCTCTTTCAAACGATTGTGATTATGCGTCTATCAGACAACTGCAAACATCATTGCAGGCAAAAGCGCATTCCTTCAGTCTCCTTACCTCTACCCTCGACCTCAATCGTTTCACCGACGAAGCAAAATGGCACCAAATCAAGGTCTCGTTCATCTAAAGGAATACGATATTAAAGACAGCAATGTCGAGCTGATCGGATCCGATATTGACCACCGAGTCAAATACAATTCCGCTCTTGCTGAACCGGCATGGAATGACGGTCGAGTTGGCACTGAGCCCGGGCTGTTCATCTGGCGCATCGAGCAATTCGAGGTTATTCCCTGGCCCAAGGAAAAGTACGGCCAGTTTTACGACGGAGACAGCTTCATTGTCCTCTTCTCGGAGTTGATTGGCAACAGCGACGGCACCGAGAAGCTTGTTCATGATATCTACTTCTGGCTGGGAAAGCATACGTCTCAGGATGAGGCGGGTACTGCGGCATACAAGACTGTCGAGCTAGATGAATTCCTCAAAGGCTCGGCGACTCAGCACCGAGAGATCCAAGAAGCACCCTCAGACGACTTCCTGGCATTATTTCCACGTATGTCCATACGCTCTGGTGGAACTCGGTCTGGATTCCGGCATGTGGAGGAGGAAGAGGAACAACAAGAAATGCTCACTTTGCTGCGCGTGTTGAAGAACCCCGCCGCCGGTGCCAATGGCGTTGTTGTTCACGAAGTCGAGCCTATTTGGACCAGTCTGGACGACACGGATGTCTTTGTGCTAGACGTTGGTGGTAAGATCTGGGTCTGGCAAGGCAAAGACTGCAGTCCGATGGAGAAGGCAAAGGCTGCTCAGATCGTGCATGACATGACCGTCGCAAAGCACTCGGAAGTCGAAGTAGTCTCCCAAACTGAGTCGCGCTCACAACGAATTGTCGATCTCCTTGGCGGCGATGACGAAACACCACGAGAAGGCTTCCACAGCAAGAAACCATTCACTGCACGCGCGGCTGACCAATCATCCAAGAAGCTCTTCAGACTCAGCGACTCGTCAGGGCAGCTCTCGTTTGGCCTTGTCAAGGAGGGTGGACACATCTTGCACGATGATCTGGAGAGCGACGACGTCTTCTTGCTCGACGATGGCGGGATATCCATTTGGGTTTGGCAAGGAAGCAGATCGAGTGCCGCTGAGAAGAAGAGTTGGCTCAAGGTTGCGCAGGCGTACGTGCGCCATCTGCAGGCTGAAAGTGGTTATGAGGATGCGTATCTTACACCGGTGGCCAAGGTGGTCGAGGGTGCTGAGAGTCGGGCTTTTGCGAGGGCTCTTGCCGCTTGAGATGTTACTCTGCTGCAAGATTATAAAGAACTAGTACGTCTCTGACGTTGAGTCGGCTCGCGTACTAATCGAAGGCTGCATAGACTCTATACTTAAACTAGAGGAATATAAATCCTACATGGGCCTTAGATCCACCTTCAGACAGGCGGCATACCATGGCAGACGCCCTGTTGCTATGGTCTTGGCTCAGAGGCCTTGTGTTGACCGGGTTCGTCTTTGACCATCGTAGGTTTTGCTTATCTCCAGAAATACAATCCTTCGCGGTCCTTCTTTGGTCCAGCGATGGTTGATAAAGTTTGCGCTACGGAGGAGGAGCACGCGAGATCGAAAGCCAAGGCACATTGATGATCATACAAGGGTTAATTTCTCCAACCACATGGGTAAGTCTTCGGCATGCCAAGAGACAGCCCGGAAGGAAGTGCAGCAATGCAAGCAGATGAGTTCAACTATTGGATTATACTTTGTGATTATTGCAGGCTAAAAGTGAGAAGACCTGCTCGACAGGGCTGGTACCTCAAACCAAGCTTCAATCGCCAGATACCATTTCTATTAAACAACCACTCTCAGTGAATCAACAGCGATGGAATATGCCCGTTGTTCAAAGACACATGGTGATTTGTGAAACGGTCGGGGGTTGTTCTCTTGGCACATTTTCTGTAGTAAGACTGCCGAAGCCCATGTGTGTTATCTGTTAGCGTTGACTGGATCAACAAAACCTGCGTGACCACAACACGCGGGGACCTTTCGCGGTGCGGATAGACTAATGCGGTGTGTCAGCGGAGATGCTAGAGTTACAGCACCGCAAGAATCGGTCAAGTCAAGCTTGATCACAGTGAATTAGAGCCTAAGAGAATACCCTCGTGCAAGAAAACTCGTTGTTTCGGAAGAGTCGGACAAGGAGCGGGACATCGGGTTGTGGGAGATGGATGCAGCCGATGCCAAGAATTGATCTGCTTTGCTTTGACTCTGCGATGCACCAACCAAACCAGCCTCTTCCTACTCTAAACCAACCAACCTTATCATGAACCTGGAGATATAGCGCGCCACTGACATGGGGCCACGGGTGCATTGCGTAACTAGAGCCAATCCTCGTCATTGAGTGAGTGAGTCCTCTTAGCGGGTAACCGAAGCTTCCGATATCCTACAAGAGGTGACGATACCCCAAGCCACAATGCGAAAGATACCCATCGTTTCGACGTGTCCTTCGCTGTCGAATATTGACAGTGTCTAACATATACCTCACAAGCTGCGACATTTGACATTTGCATTGCTCGAAAACGAAGTCCATTCCATGTCTCTCTCCCTCTCATCCCCCACAAAACTTCATAACCTGCAGACATGAAATTCACCTTTTTTCTCCTCAGCGCCGTGGCTGTGGTCGCAGCACCTCTGTCACGAACCACCGATGTACGCCTCATCACTTACAACATCCGCCAGGCACCCTTCTGGCCCCAACGCGGCGAAGAGTTCTGGCATGTCCGTCGCCCACGCCTCTCCTCCCAAATAAACTTCGAGACCTCGGGCAGGCCAGAATCTCTTGTTTGCATGCAAGAAGCGACGTACCCTCAAATTCGAGACTTTCAACAGGACCTGGGCGATGAGTGGGACTACTATGGCGTAGGACGTAAGGGCGGCCGCAGGGGAGAGTTTTCTCCCATTTTCTATCGCCCTTCTGTCTGGAACATTGAGGAGAAGAGGACCTACTGGCTGAGTCCAACGCCTGACAGGGTTGGCTCTCTTGGATGGGACGCCGCTTTCCCCAGGATCGTCACCGTCGCGCGCTTCCAGCATGTCAGCACTGGCAACCGTATGGTTTACATGTGCACGCATTTCGATCACAAGGGGGAAAAGGCTCGCGAGAACTCAGCAAAGCTGATAACCGAACTTACCACCACGTGGTCTTCAGACTTGGGCGAGACCATACCGGTCTTTGTTGGCGGCGACCTCAACTCGGCTCCCAGCGAATCAGCTTACAAGCATCTTGCCGCTGAAATGAAGGACGCGAAGCACCTTGTGCCGCTTGCGAAGCGATTTGGACATTCGTCCTATACCTACACGGGTTTCACTGTGAGCCCGCACGACGACATGTATCTCGATCACATCTTTGTCAAGGACCCGACCGGGATTGAGTTTGAGTCTTTTGCCGTGCTCAATTCGCGTTTTGAGGATGGTGTGTTTATCTCGGACCATCGCCCGGTTGTTGTCGACTTGCGATTGAACCAGGTCAGCCGCAAGCACCGGAGATCAGGAGAGATATCAGACAACGAAGAGTAGAGGATGATATTGCATTAACAGGGCGTTTGCGCGCATTTTCACGATATGATACCCGTATGGAACTATTTACCATCTAGAACTAAATGAAAATTATTATCCCACCTACCACCAGCTAAGCTAGCATGTGCATCGACTACTGATATTCCCGAACTTCTCGTTCGCACCAGTCAACGAAGGCTTTCGCAAGACCAGTGCCACCCTCTTTTGTACTCTTAAATGATAGCTTGATGTCGTCTGGAATGCATCCAATGCGGCCCCATGGGTAGATCAAGGCACCATTCTTTTCGGCCGTGATGTCTGGTGATAGAAGACCAAACAATTCACTATAAGCTCCGAATTTGGGAGCTTTGAACATCAAACCCTGCGGAGACCCAGTATACGTACTCAAACTGACGATCGGGCTACTTACCATCATAAATGAGACAGGTCCTGGCATATGGCGTTGTAGTTCAGTTTTCAAGAAACCCGGATTAACCGCCTGTTTTTTGTTAGGGCGTATACTTCCACTCAGCAGTAAAGACTTACCACAGATATGATCCCTTCTGATCCCAATCTTTGAGCAGTCTCGTGGGCTAGGAGCAAGTTGCCGGCTTTGCTCATCATGTAGTTTCTCCATCTGGTCCTTCACCACTTTCGGCTCCTTCTTGGCCACATCCCAGACAAGACCACCTTTTGGTGTACCCATTTGTAAAGTACTTGCAAGCCAGATGATTCGTACAGAGCCTGTATCTGCGATCTTGGCAGTACTTAGTAGCAGATCCTCAAGCAGATGTGACAGTAGATAACCGCCTAGACAATTCGTTCTCATCTGGAGTTCATGCCCCTGTGTGGTCTTGCTACCCTCGGGGGGAGTCATCACACCAGCATTAAGCACCAAACCATCGAGTCTCGTTCCTTCTTTCGGAAATTCTGGACTGCAGATTTGATACTTGCAAGATCGGAAAGGTCCAGGCATAGTGATTCGAGACGGCCTGTTGAGTCAGGAAATAACGACTTCAAGTCTTGGATGGATGAGGCGATTCTGGAGGCTTTTCGTGTAGCAATGTAGACAGTTGCTGAACGGGAGCACAGAATCTTGGTCAGTTCTAGGCCAACACCGGATGTTGCGCCGGTAATGATGTACACTCTAGATGACAGGGAGGGAAGAGTTGTGTCCGAACAGACATTGTGATAATGTTGCCTTGGGCAAGACAGAGAATGTTTTTATGGTTAACGAGAATGAGTTATTCGCTAGATATGACGAGAACGGGCACGAGAAAGGGCACTTATATACATTGTTGAAAACAGTGTTCTTGCCTGATCCCTCTCCGTTCGCATCCTGGCTAGTAATCAAATAGCTCAAGGCTGAATAGATCCTGACAAAACTGCGGCTCTCTATTCTACAGTGCGTACGGACTCATTTTGGAGGCGTTGTGGGGTCCGGCACCGCGATAGTCAAATTCGGTCGCAGATGGGCCCACGGGGTCGGGTTTATGGTGTTTTGTCACCCCCGACAGGGACCGGATTCCCGACGACTCCATCCGCCCGCCGAATCATCCATCGTCGCATCTCGATACGCGAGAGCAATTATCATTCTAGCCGTGCTGACTTTTCCTAGTATTGATCTGATAATGTGACAAACTGCAATTTTCTAGATTACTCGTCCCCTATCTCTTCCAGCATTACTCCAATGCTGAGGCAGATTGCTTCTGGCAATTTTAGGCAGTGGCAGCAGTACACTTCGATAGGTTTCGGGCGCGAAGCTGTAATTTGGATTACGCAGCATTGGTATTTGATCTTGGGGTTCATCTTGATCTGTCGAGGTATCGGCACATGCTCTCACGCAGTAACGAATGCCCGTTACATTGTTTTACAGGATCGGGTATGGAGTAAGTTGCAAAATGTCAGTCATTGGAATATCAAACCTGCCTATAAGGTCGTGCGGGGATTTTGGGAGAGCTTCAGCTGAAGGGCGTGCACCTACAACCCCACTCAACTCATGAAGCCATTATGAAGTTTAAGAGCCGCTTCCGAGCAGTCACTGTGGAATCAATGGACGGAACAACTTTCCAATATGGACACCCTCGTATCCCATATTCCACTACACAAATTGGAACTCCAGTTCTCAACCAATAAGAGCCACGCCCGGTTAGCTCAATCGGTAGAGCGTGAGACTCTTACGAGTACGCGATCTCAAGGTTGCGGGTTCGACCCCCGCATCGGGCTGTTCCTATATATTCGATTGCGAGCGTCAACGAGGCTACTTTTTTGCCAACAATTTGCAATTGCCGACAGGCTTTCACATCGCCGGGATGCATGTTGAGCACATGAAACGGTTGTTGAACAGCAGTCAAAGCTGAGGGTTGCGTGGCCCCACCTCATCGCCAGTGAGATTTGCCGCCGTCTGACGTCATGTCCAGTGTTGTGGCTTACCTTCAACACCACATGCGACTGTAAATTTCTCATGGTGATACCTTGAAAGCCCGTTATCGCTGCAATTCAATCGCAAACATGCCTTCCAACGGCTCATATCAAAACCAAAATCACCCTCACGTAGGGCGTTGGACAGGGCCAATTCACCGGCCACTGTTGTATCTCAAGAGAGCCGGCGCAGCCTCGTCATATCCTATACGTGGCATCTGGTTTTTTGTTCGAAACCGCGAATTCTGGCCACTCTTTGTGAGCAGGATTCTGCCGCTATCTTTGATGTCGTTTCTCGTATACTTTGTGCTCTTTACGTTCACTTTTTTACCTCAGTATGCCTTCTTAGCCATCTTTCATGGCTGGGGCGCGTGGGTCAATGCTGTGGTTTTGGTGCTGGGAGAAGGCTTGGTCATTATCCAGGGCCTGTTTGAAGGCTTCTTTGTCGATGAATGCCGTGTGGATGTGTTTGATGTGAGTGATATCACTCCGAAACAGCTGTGCCCCGTAGCGTGTTCACTGACAAGAAGTAGGCGACTCTCATCAAGCTTGGACACAAAGATCTCATCGCGCCACAGCGAATTCTCTTTCTGGACGCGCCCAACCCGGTCAGGATGCTTGGAAAACCCACCACTGCTGCCATTTACACGCCATGGAGTATCATTCAAATCATCGAGCTTATTGTCTTCTTGCCGCTCAACTTCGTTCCCGTGGTCGGCACGCCTGCCTTCATCATCATCACAGGAACACGACTTGGCAAGCTCGCACATTACCGCTGGTTCCAGATCAAGGGTTTCTCAAAAGTCGAGCAGAAGCAGGCGTTGAGGGATCGTGCCTGGGAATATGTCTGGTTTGGCACAGTTGCCATGATCCTCGAGCTCATTCCTGTCTTGTCGCTCTTCTTCCTCTTGACAACTACAGCTGGAGCGGCCCAGTGGACGGCAGAGATAGAGGATGAGAGCAAGAGCCCTGCCGAGAATGAACAGGTACATGAAGAGGATTCTCACCCTGATGCACCTCCCCCTTACACGGATGATGTTGTATGAGTTGTATGAGCGAAGGGCAATGCTACCATGAATATGAACTTGATGCTACTTGGGTTAAACTTGCGACTACCTACCTTCGACTTTTCCAGTGTCGAAGCTCCGTTCGTGTAATGGAAGGTCCCATATTTCCCTACATGTCCTGCCTCTCCCGTATCGCTCTGATCCCTCTGTTCTCCTTCACCGGTAGCCACTTTCCTTCAACCTGAATCAACGTCTCTAGGATGGAAGGTTGAATGGGTGACTGAGGCAGTCATTTTCAAATGTCTGCCTGAGGGGCTGGAGCCTGGCTTGTGCAAAAGCGTCCCGTCTTCGTGCGGCGGCAAGTTGTAGGGTACCGTGTTGGAAGCGGAAGGGAAAGCAGGGGGGAAGGAGCGCACTGCCCGTTGAACTTCGGCTCGTTCCGAAGCCCATGCTGCTTCCTCAAGTCGCGTTGCGACGTGAAGTCAAGGCCTACCATACACTCACGCATTATATCAAATAATTATTCACTAAAGTTCGCAGACATGGATACATGATAATGATAATATACAGATAAGTTGAATAATGCACATATATAAGATGCTTAAAGCTCGTTCTTCTGCTGTGTTGTTCGACCAATGAGGCTGTCAAGTGTCATTGAGAATCACTGCCAGTACCCGCGCCCCTTCCCTCGCGTGCCTTCCTCACCTTCTCGCTCGTGCGATTCCTCAATGCGTCATCCTCAACAGTCTGCCACTTCGAAGGAAGGAACTCCTGCCTCGTCCCCCTCCCATCAGGCAGCCCGGGACATATTGCCTTTCCTCTCCCACAATCCCTCTCCCAACTCTCTTCTTCTCTCTCCCATCCCACCTCATCGTTCTCTCTCTTCATCTACAACCCTCATCACCCCGAGAATATCCCTCTTCTCAGTCCTGTCGTTTCCCTTCATTCATCTTCAAGTCCCTTTCTTCTCTTCTGGCAAATCATTTTACACCTGCTCGTTGACAACCCCTCGTCTCACTTCACTTGCCCCTTACATCCCAACTGCTCGGCTCTACTCTCGCATCGAAGCTGATCATCCAATATGCGTATCGCCGCATCACTCGGGGTCCTTGTGGCCACCGGCCTCTTCGGTCACTCTGCCTCTCAGGCAACTGACTACGGGTAAGTTTCAACATGCTGCTGCTCCTGAGTCTGAATTGACTTTCGATGACAGAAACCCCAACGGCGGCCCGCTAGGCAATCCGGTCGACGGTTCTGGTAACAACATCCCTGGTAGCACCGATGGAGTGCCCGGCTCTCTGTCTTACCCAAGCAACGCCGGAGGACCCGCTCCTGGCTCTCTGCCCAGTGGCGCTGGCCCCGTCTCTCCTAGCAATGGCTTTGGTGGTGTCCCTCCTACCGTCCCTGGTGGTGTCCCTGGTGGTGTCCCTGGTGATGTTCCCAGTTCTGGACCTGGTAACTCTCCTGGTAATCCCTCTCCCAATGGCCCCGGTGTTGGATCTGTGGTCATCCCTGGCAGCTTCCCTACCAATGCTCCTCAGAACGTTATTCCCGGCTCGCCTGACTTTCCTGGTTCTCCTGATTCTGGTGTCTCGAGTCTTCCTACCTGCCCTTTCCGTTCTACCACCACTGCAACTGTTGTTGTCACTGTCTATCCAACAGGTAAGCAGGATGGATCTGACTTCCCTTGGCCTGATGATTCCAATTCCGACGAATCCGACTTCACAGCTCCCCTGCCTACCAAGCCTGCCGAAGTCGCATCTTTGACTCCAGACTCTGTTGTTCCCCCCTTCACTACTTTGACACTTGACATCTGGGGCCCTGGCGGCAGTCCCTCGGGATCAGATACAGGAGAAAATGGTGACACCGGTGGCAACAGTCCCGGCGATGGCTCAGACAGCGGTACCAACCCCAATGATGGATCTAACTCGGGAGCCGGTGACAGCTCTGGCTCAGATGGCGAGAGCGGCTCTCAGACCAATTCAAATTCCCCTTTCTTTTCTTCTACTCCTGGCCCCGATGGTGCCCCTGAGTACTCTGGCAGCGACACTTCTGCCGGCCTTCCCGGAGTTTCTGGCGCCAACACACCCACACCTGAGTCCACTCCTGTCCAGATATCTGGCTCTTCTGACAATGGAGTTGTACCTGGTAACCAGCCCCAGATCCCCTCTACAGGCCCTGCTCAAGAAGCCAGTGGTAGTCTGCCTGTCACCACCCAAGCCGCCCCCCAAGGTCAAGGTGAAAACTCCCCTTGGTTCACCTACGCTCCAGGCGGAAGCGGTGCTGGCCAGCCATCTCCATCTTTCATCACCATCACTGGCCAAGACGGATTGCCTACTATCGTTAGCAATGGAGGCAGTGTAGTTCCAGGCCAAGGTCAGCCTCCAACAACCCCAGGCTTCCCGCCGAACGGCAACAGCCCAGGTTCTCCCGGCGGTGTTCCTTCAGGGCTCTCTCTCCCTCCTTCTATGCCCACTGGCTTCCCAGACTCCCAGGAACCCTCCAACTCTCAAGCTGCACCCTTTCCAGGTGGTGGACCTGCAGTAGGTATCACGACCTGTGCAACATTGACCATCACTGGAACTGATGGCCTTCCTACTGTTGTTGACTCAACTTGGGTTATCCCTCTCAACACACCTGCCTCTGCCGACTCCTCGCAGCTCCCAGTCACCGTCGATCCCCAAGCCACTCTATCAGGCATTCCGTTTGACGTCAATAGCTACCCTACTATGCCAATCTCTACACTTGGCTCACCCCAAGAGAGTTCCGGAGGTTTAGCCACAGCTACATGTACAAGTTACACCATCTTTGGACCTGATGGCCTCCCCACTGTGGTCCACTCTACTTGGGCTATTCCTGTCGCCACCCCCGGCTTTCCAGATTCAGCTGGGGTTTCTGCATCGTTCTCTTCTGGAGGCTTTCTGACTATTACTGGCCTTTCGACCTTTGGCCCCTCCGATCTCACAGGCCCTCTTGCCACTGCATCCAATATGGACAACGCTTCCCCTATCACTACTTGCTCAAGCTACACCGTCATTAGCACTGATGGGCTTCCTACTGTGGTTGACAGAACATGGCTCACCCCTAGACCAGCAAACACTGGCACCACTATTAGCAGTGACCCTGAAGACCCATCCCAAGCTACAGGCATTCTTCCCAACGGTGCTACATCAGGTGCTACGATCCAAACCACTGGTGCCCCTGAGACGCATTCTTCTGGATTATCTGATGGAAGTGGGTCTGGAATCATTGGAAGCGATGGTATTACCACGTGTATCAGTTACACTATTACTGGACACGATGGTCTTCCCACAGTTGTCGACTCGACCTTTATAATCCCTGGATCTATCAACACTCAATCCGAACTACCTGGCAACCCTTCATTTATCTCTGATTCACTCCCCTCTGGCTTGCCCACTGGTAATTCCGGCCCAGTAACTGTATCTACTGGTCTCCCTTCTGATGGCAACCAAGACAACACGTCCGGCCTCACTACCTGCCTCACCTACACCGTCGTTGGAACAGACGGCCTCCCAACTGTCACTGACTCGACTTTTGTGATCCCTACAGGCGCTGCAACTCCCACCGGAACGAGCCTTGCCCTTTCCACCACCATGAGCAATGGTCAGGTTGGTTCGACACCTGATGTCACAGGAGCATCCACCATCATCACAACGGCAGCCATCCTTGGACCTGATGGGAAGCCGACACCAACTGTGCAAACAATCATCCTCAGCGGTTCGTCCGCCCTTGGTGTTTCAGCCGATGTTCCTCAAAGCTTTTTTTCCGGTATCACATCTCCAGCCGCCCCTGGACCAGTTCTTACCACCGGAGACCTCAACTCTCTCTTCACTGACGCCCCAAGCCTCAATGGCTACGATAATGGCGTCGCTGATGAGTCCATGTCAATTATACTTACTGATGCCAGCGCCGAAGCTCAAGGCGCATCCGCGACCGGGACAACCACTGGGACGCTTACATGGACTATCACTTCTGTCACTGATGCTTCAGAAAGTCCTGTGGTTTCAGGCGGTAATGTCCAGTCCTCTCTCAACCCACCAGGTGACGGTGTCTCTGATCAACTCTCCCAGACCGCTTATGGTCCTCTGGTCAGCGAAAGCACTCTATGGCCTCTTTCCTCAGTCCCTATCAACCTGCAGACTTCCACATGGACCAACGTTATCAAGGCGGAGACCACTTCTTACACTATTGACTATCCTCTCACTACCCTTGCTACCATCGCCGTCCCTGGCAAGAGACTGTTTCGTCGCCAAGAGATGTTGTCTTGGTCCAACTCGACTATATCTGCCTCAAGTATGACTTCGTCCTCATCTACAGCCACAACTTTCGAGACTAGCTCTCCTTCTATCTGTGCCACAGGTGGGAGTATCGGTAACACCACCATTGATGTAAGTTCTCATTTTCTTGCAGCCCGTTCTCTGCTAACCTTATCAAGTTCGACAACTCCAAACCAGGACCTCTCTTCAACCCCGTTGAGAACATATGGTTCTCTGGAGGATTCCTCATCGCACCCCCAACCTCGCACCAGTCCCAACCTTATATTCCCTCGTCTGGTGGCCAGCTCGTGGAGTTTGTCCCTCCTGCCCTTTCGAACACTACGAGTACCATCTCAGGAGATGTCGCCCAGATAGGCGTAGGGCCTCATGCCGCCAGCCCCTGCTTTCGATTCGACTTCTTTGGTGCTAACCTTGGATGCGATGCTCGCGGGGAGGAGAAATGGTGCGAGTTTGAGATCTCGGCTTACCGCTGGAACGACACTTCGTCGACCGAAGAGTCCATTGCTTGGTCGGAAACCAAGCAGGTCCCTGCCTGTCCTACATTCTCTGAGAGTGGCTACGAGCTGACTCGTGTTGATTTGGATGGGTACAAGGATCTCTCATCAGTCTTGATCACCGTACGCGTTTCCTCCGATCTCCGAGTCTGGTGGGGGGATGATTTCCGTGTCGGCTGGACTGATAACAGCTGCATTGCTGCGTCTTGCCGCACGAACGAGCCATCCCAGATCGCCAAGAGAGAGACTGTTCTCTCAGCTTTGCGACAAGGTGTGTATCAATGGACGCCGAACGAACTCAAGCGCCTGGAGGACAGTGTGGTTTAGGAGTCTGCCAACTGAAAAATGCCGCGCTGCAACGAGCCCTATGTAGGCGCCTTCATGTCGAGCGATTTGCTCTGTATTATTGTCACGATTTGAAACGAAATTTCTTGGACGGGCGGTGTAATGGTTGATGCCGGGACATGGGTTTAATTGAGAGGCAGTTAGATGGATGGGAAAGTATCATGTCAGATACGATCGAATAACCCTTGTTTGCCTCAGTAATCAAGATAGGAATGCATTGCTTCTTTAAACTTTGATGGAGTCGTGATTATTTATTATGACTGATTGTTTTACCTGGTAGGCAGCACAGCGTCGGGAATGCTTACCACATGCGCAACCAGGCATAGGCTTGCTTATTGCTCTTGCTCAACTCTACATATAAAGTGTGATGATCCGAGGGTACTGACTCTGAAGTTTCTTATCATCCATCTGTGTTACGTTTGTAGAAGACGGGTTCTTCGCGTAGCGCTGGTCTCAAAAAATAATACTTTGGCCGAGGCATGCCGAATATCACTGCTCGCAGGCTTCGTAGCAATTGTTTCGAAGAAATCAAGGAGAACCCTGTAACCGTGCTATCACGAGGATTTGTTAGGAATTCTTTTGAGGTGACAGAATTTACCGTCGTTTTTGTTTCGATTCCATAGAGCCAATTTGAAAACATATGACTGATTGTTTTGGAAGCTGAGAAACCTCGCGCACAGCCAGAGGAAACGAACAATTCGTCCGAACCGTTCTGTTTATGCAAGAGACTAAGGAAAATAGGAATTCCTGCGAGCTTAGCTACTATATCGGGCTGCGATGCAATGACTACTTCGAGTTGGCAAGGTTTCACTTCGTCGAGTCCTCTTAGGTTACAATAGTCATGCTTATGGTGCACTCATATAGGTTCATTGCACATCCAGGGGAATCATCACAAACACAGTATCTCTTACACTAACTCGATCGTACATACACATTCCTTAAGAGCAAGCTAGACAATCAAATTCCTCCAACTCGATCCATGAAGCAAGGCAAAATCTCTACCTCCAATCTGCAATCTCCATAGCTACCCAAAACTACTAGGCCATGTCATAAAACACACAAGGAGTGCTGGTGCCATGGCTGATCAGTTGCCCGATGAATCGCTGCCGGCATACTCGGATTCGTCGTATTCGATGTCATCATCGCTAGAATCACTGTCCCTAGCTTCGTTTGCACCCATATCGTCAACGCCGTAGTACCCGTCGTCTCGATCATTCTTGTCAGTTGCTGCAGTGGCCAGGGGCAAAGGGGCCAGATCGTTGGAGCCTACAGCATCCTCTGCTTGCTTGAAGAAGACGTGGCCTTCTTGAAGGCGCTTTCCTTGACTGACAAAGCCCATTGGGCTGTGAGCAAAGTCTTGACCGCGACGGCGGACTGCAAGCCATTCTTGGAGGAACGTCAGTGGATTCTGGGCAAGCTTGCGCTCTGTTTGCGGCTGTTTGTGGGGTTTAGGTTCATGTTCGGTAATGGACTCGTCGTCCACTGGTTCATCCATAATCGCTTCCAGAATGACTTCATCGTCTTCGACAGCTCCCTCTTGAATCCCCATCAAATCGCACATATTCTCGTACTCATTCCACTCAAAATACAACCGTCCCGCGTAGATCCCCAGTTCAACTTGCAGCCAGCATGGTGCCTTCCAGCCAGAAGGGAGCGGAGGAATGCTGTGGAATGTCAAGTCGTTGAACTGGAGCATCTTGCGAGTGATTGGTGCTGAGTAAATGAGAAGATGTGTAAGGACTTTCGAGCCGGGGTCTCGCATGATAGGAATCAGAGCTTCAGCTTCTTCAGGCATGATCACGACTGCGATCTCGGCAACTGAACTCCAGAGTATCCAGTTAACTGGGCGCTGTAACTCTGTTAGTACAGCCAAGTACAGCCAAGTACAGCCAATCTCTTGATACTCACCAAGAAGTTATCGGTGGAGAGGTCGCCCTTGGGCTTAATGGTCCGACCAAACTCGACTGTCTCAAGAAGCTTGGAATTCGTGGCTTTGGAGTGCACCTTGAATTTGCGCCCTATCCCAGTTCGTGCGAGGGTGTGGAAGACATGGTTGAAGTAGTTAGTATCTGCAGGCAACCTACCAGTTCTGATAAAAGCTTCGAGGCTGGAGTTGAGACCCGGGAAGGAGTAGGCCGCGTAGTGCTGAGGCTTCTTGACCTGCTGCACAGACTCAACTTCAAAGGCTACTTCTCTCTCCTGTTCAACCTCTTGCAGAGCAGAAGCATGCACTGCCTTTCCTGTATCCTGGAAGGTCTTCCTCCTAGCATTGAGATCTTGAATAAAGCGTTTGAGAATTCCATTGCTGGATGTTTGCATACCAGCAGCACGACTTTTCGTTTTCGGCTCGTAAAGGTTTTGCAAGCTCTGCTGTTCGTCTTGCTTAATCGCTTGTACATATGCTTTTCGCTGAGGTTTGTCGGTCAAGAACTTGGGGTGGTCCAACGCAGCCTGCATTCTGCGGCAGTATTCTATGCCCTGGGAGTAGTAGAGTGGTTGCAGCTGTTCGATCTGATCGCAAGTGTTGTCCACAAGCCATTGGATGCTGTAGCACACATTAGCTGAAGTTGAGATTCGGCGGTTGAAGAAACCTACACGTCGGCTGAATCAATAAACTCGTGCATCGTTTTGTTCTGGAGATCAGCAATGCTTTGATGAACCTCAGGGGGGATGAAGAATGAAACAGCCTGAGTTGTTCCCAGTTGTCGTAGACGCATAGCGGCTAGCGATCACATCAGTAACCCATTCGTGATATAAAGGATCGAGCTTAAATTACCTTGAACAGTATGGTCTTTGGTCTGACCTAGTCGAAGAGTCAGGGCGCCCGTGGCGTCAGGAGGCAACCTGAGATCAGTTCCACGAGTGTGTGCCTATAAGCACGTTAACACTGTATATTCGAAGCTATTTCAAGCGACGTCCTACCTCGTCTAGGTAAATCAGGCAGTTACTGAGGTCTTCAGCAAAAGGGGAAGCAAGAAGAGGCGTTTTACGTCCTTCTCTGGTTAGGATCCATGGCTTATTGTCTTCGTCGAAATAGAGTCCGGCCACAGCAGAAGAGTCGACCTTCAACCAATGCTCAACCAAAGTGATATTGTCCATTTCTAGGATCTGGGCACCTGCGTCAATCAAAACGCGAATCGACTTAGCCTTGAGGCATTGCAAAAGGTTCATCTCGGAAGATCTTCCCGGGTACGACATTTGGACATCCTGGGGCAGAATGCACCGACGGTTTCGTGGGTGAAGAAGATAGGTCAAAACCTCAGCACTGGTGTGGTCAAGACTGGGCAAATCTTGTTGTTCAATGTTCAGCGGCAACATTGTTCGGTTGTCGTTGGTACCACTGAAGCCTGTGCTCAATGGCTTCTCGGATGAGTTCCTCTCGTTTTCTGATGCATTATTGAGTGATGACAGGGGGATATCCCAACCGTTCGACTGGAGTTTCACCTCAAACTGTTTCGCATGTCGCGGGAACACGAAATTGTTCAAGAAATAATCGATAACCACCTCATTGTACCGAACAACTCTCCAAATCTCACCAAGCTGCATCTCATCGTCCACGTTGATTGAGTTCCAAGCCTTGAGGGACGAGGGGAAGTCCTCAGTACTTTTGGTCCAGGTGTCATATTGGGCTGACGGGTCGTCAGATTTAAGGATGTGCTCCAAGGATTGTCGCAGCTGAGAGGGGTTGATACCGTCGTAGTAAAATGCCAGACAAGTGAAGAGGATGGCAACATCGGGGTGGCCCCATTCGGATTGATCGCTTGGGACACCTTTGGCGTGAAAAGGCACTGCGATTGGATCTCGCTGAGGATGGAGACCATATTCAACGTTCCAACGTTTCTTGAGAGTCATCATCAGTATGCGGTTCACAAGAAGACCACGAAGAAGATAGATTGTTTGCCTCAAGCTGGGCTTGTCTGGCAAGAAAGTTCGAATGTGGCTGATACTTGAAGGACGAGGTCTTGCTGAGGAAATGAAATCTTTCACAGCAACTCTGTCCTTTGCCACAATTGCCTGTTCGGCCATCGGCAAGATTCCACCAGCACCTTGGCATATGTCTGTCGTGAGCCTGCGCACCAACTCGTCCTCGACATCTTGTCGAAGGAAGAACACAAAAGGAAAGCCGCCACCCTTACGACGAATGACACTAACAGAATGCGGGAAAACACGAGATAAATCATGCAGATGACTATCAACTAGCCGCAAAACGGCTTCGGCAACGAGCCATCGGTGTGGGTGGCCGTCGACCGTCGTTTGAGAACCAGAGGGGTAGATGAGCTGGGTTTTCACTGCCAGAGTGTAATCCGACTCGTCAAGAATATCTCGTGAAACCCTCGTGAGCCATTCCTGGACTTTGATCATTGGACCTGCTTGCGCCGGTTGTTCGTCCAAGAGCCGTTGTTGGCCACTGAGCATAAAAGACATGTGATGTTCGGGCTGGCAGATCATAATGCCTGCAGACTTGAGCATCTCTCTATGGATAGAGTGATAGGCTCGGATATTCTTCTCAGTAGTTGGAGTTCTACGCGAGAAAGGGACATGTCGGATGCCACGTCCTAGGATGCCTCCAAGTCTGGATTGCAATAGCTGAGCCGTCTGTTGGAGAAGAGCTTTTGGTACGATGACTCGCACAAGTTGCTTCTTGTTAGCAAGTGCTGCCGCCACCATGGGGATGATACAAGAGGTTTTGCCTGCATGATGAGTCAGTAATTGGGAACATGGATCTTCAGCTTCCTCCAGCTTAAAATCAACCAAGAGCAGCGACTTGTTTACCTTGACCCATGTTCATTTGAAGTACAGAGTTGGATCCAGACTTGGGAGAGATCGTAGCCAAGGCCACGTCGATCTGAACAGGGCGAATCATCATGTCCGACTCAATCTCGAGTAGCAGCCAATCTGGATACTCTTCTGGGCTCCAGTTTGAATGGCCTTTGTTGGATTCTTCTTCGTGATACCTTCCTGGGGCCTTCTTCAATGCCAGATCATGAAGTCGAACCTCTCTTTGGTACTTGGTGATGCTGACTCCCATCCCCACAATGGCCTTTCGCATTCCACTTCCAAAACTAGATTCCTGTGATGTGGATGCTACGGAACCAAGAGCAGAAAGCAGCGTAGCCTTTGTTACAACCGGCCACAATTCTCCGGCCTTGAGCCAAAGGATCCTTCTCTGAGAACACACTGTTTGATTAGGAGTATCCAGAGCGGATCGAATTGACAGAAAATCATTCTCAAATGTTTCGGAGCTGGGCTTGACGGCTGATTCTCGAAGCCTCATGGAGCCCTTGAGGTTTTGCGAATGATCGAGACGCTGGAATGCGGCCAAGCTCTTCTGGAAATCATTTGCGTACCGTTTTCTGACTGCCGATTTAGATTCTTCAAGACGCTTTGCAATTGAGTTCAACTTCATCACAGATTCTGTCACGTCTCTGCCTGTAGGTAGCAATCCAGATTCACGCTTCACGATCCCAGTCCAATGGGAATTAGTGAAGTTGGCAAATCGTTGTGTAAAATCATTTGAACTCAAGAATGGTCGATCTGTTGAGCCGTTTGTTGGAGTTTGTTGCTTAGCCACAGTGACCCTGAGAGTGATGTACGGCTTTGCCAGCAGTTGACGCAGGTCGACAATTTCGCCTCCTCGAATCCTTACGGTGAAAACCTCCTCCGATGTCGGGACTGGGGGTGGTTCGTATCGATCTTCTAACATGCGCCGGTCAAGAATTGCTTGGAAGTCCTTGAGGTGTTCAGCTAAATCTCTATTCACGAAGAGCCGCTTCCACTCTGGACGAATAACCTCCAAGGCAGGGCCAATGTCAATCAGTAAAGATCGTGACAGACCGCCAACACTGGGCTCCAAACAAGGCCACTGGCTGAGAAGGTGATTCGCAAGAAATTTGCAATCTTCTTCAACATTCGATTCGTGCTTGGCTCGTTCGATCTGGAGCTTGCGCAAAAGCTTGCGGCTCGAGTACTGCCCCAAACATAATGCATCGTCTTCCGGCGGGGCAACTCTATAAGGCTTGAGAAGTTGAAGGAGATAATCCAGTTGTGGTGCTTGGTTAGGTTGGAAGTGGTCAAACTCATCCCACTGGGGTAGATCAAGCGCTTGCAGATCTCCAAAAACCGCAGATGCAACCAGAGTTCGCAAAAGCGGCATCTTGGCATCTAGATTGAATGACATGGGTCCAAATAGATACATAAGCTTATAGTGGTTTGTGGTCTCCCGGGCAAACCGGATGAGTGATCCCCAACATTGAAGGACATTAACCTTCAATTTCTCGTTCAGGGATGTCGCTTCAAAAGAGGGCAAGAATCCACCGATAGTGCTGCCCTGTGAGAGAAATTGAGCAAGGGAATCAGTGGTCTTGAAGCTCTGAGGCCATTGACGTATCAGGTGTGCCACCTCGAGTACATTACGATGCATGATGTTGGCAACTGAAGGTCGATCCCGAGAAACATAGTTCTGGTTGACTGGCTGTGCGCGGGCAGACGCGTTCCCTAGGTATCTCTCAACAGCGTTTTGCCGAAACATTACTCTTGCATGGAGATGTGGTTCGCCCGGAGAGGGCATTTGGGGCTGTTCCACAGTGATCTGGTCTTTGGTTGCAAAGCTTGCCAAAGTAACAGACCCTTGCAAGATCTGGTCTACTATCGCTCTGAATTCAGAGCTCTGAAGTCTCACAGGTAGTGACTCAATCCAATAGTCTGTACGCATCACTTTGAGGTCAGGTGGATAGTACACCCTGCGGGGTGTCAGTTGGGCAATCTTCTGCAACACCGACATGGAAGGCGGAGTGAGCGGTGACCATGGCTGTGACATGCCAGCTTGAAGCCACTGGATAGCTTCTTCAGTTCCGGTGCGGCCAGTCAAAGGATCGGGCAGAGGGAAAGAGGTGGAAGCGTGCAGAAGAGCTTTCGTGAACACGAGAGTAGGCTCTGGCGCACAGTCGATTCTTCCCAGTGTCGTGTTGATGCTGAACCTTCCGTATTTACCACTTGCTTGAATTCTTACCGTGACATGACAGCCTTCTGATTGAGCCGTCAGGTTACCCAGCGGAACCAAGATGAACCTGTGCATCGAGTTGGTAAGACTAGAGCATACCAGCTTGCTACGTAGGCCGTACCAAGTGCCTGCGTCCTGGTCTGGGTCGATTTGGCATTGCAGTTGAGGCGACTCAAGAAAGCGGTTTCTGTTGGTGTAAAAGAAGATATTGAGCCGTTTGAGCTCCACGGCAAGGTTTCGGTTTCCTCCTGGCTGGTAAACGAGAATCTGGTCGCGATCCTCAAATGAGTCAAGGATGCGCGTGACGCGGTTAAACAGGGGGCTGTAAGTGTTGATAACATAATCCTTTGTTGGAACACCTTGGTGCAAACGTGGTTTCGCGCAAGTTGAGTCTTTAAGGCTCAGAGTGTACCATTTGAAATGATCATCCGGCCAAGGTCTGTTTCTTCCAGTGATTAATATCTCTCCATTTCTCAGGTTCCTAACATTCTTGGATTAGCTTCATCATGGTATCTAGAGTACCCAAGCCTTGTTTAACAAACTTGGGTTGTATTTCAAGAGCTTGGAAATGCTTGCCAAACATAGGTCATGGTAGCAAACTTACAGCCAGTGGAAACAGTTGTCTAACAAAGGACCTGGTAGGTCCGATTGTAGGTTGTTACGAAAGGTGTCCCGAGGGATCAACTGTAATGAATAGCGACCTTTGAACGCCCTTACAATGAACTCATTCGCGTTACCAAAACCGACGTGAACTTGGTACCTATGAGGAGCCACACACAGTACATATTGCATTCTCGGGCGATTCGAAGGGTATGTTAGAAGTGATTGATTCCCAAAAAGTTCGTTCAAAACCAGCGACTGGTTTGGGTCCTCTGGAAGTTTACCAATGGGACGACCATCAACCAGAAGAACTCCCTGTACGTAGTTGTAGAACACCTTTTGCTCGTTTGTATCTTCACCTGCTTTGGATTGGCATGAGATCCAGTGAAGGGCCTCTGGCTCCAGCTGCATTCGGTAGAAAACTCGTGGACATCCTTCTTCTTCAGGCCACATCTCTCGAATAGAAAGACGGAAGACTTCGGGAGTTCGGAGTATAGATCTTGAAATTAATTTAGCTAAACGGTACGAGAGCCGTATATCTCGTATTATGGCATCTTGGAGAAGTTGAGGCAAGGCTTCCAACTTGACCACGAGATTGTCGTTCAGCATGATACTGCTCTGGATGTAGGTTTCGAGAGACGATTCATCCAATCCAAGAGGACCGTAAGTCAGAGGCGTAAAAGTTCGCTTGCATAATAGGGCAGCCCATAGGGAGTACTGTTGGAACCTCTGTGCAGTTCCAGCATCGTTAACCTTGTAAGATTCGGTGCGCAGGAGCTTGAACCAGCGAATGCAGGCGCTCCTGGCCCGCAGTAGGAGGTAATTTGCCTGCTCTGAAATGTCCTTCAAACCTGCAGCCCAAGAGAAGTCTAGCAAACGCAATATCAAGGTGATGACCGTTTCCATCAGATAGGTCTCTCTCCAATTTGCAGATAGACTGTCCACTCGGTGCGAAAGTTGCTGAAGAAGACTCTTACAGAAGCTGGAATCGCGGAAACCCTCATGAATGAGTCTAAAAGTGCTCCCTGAACTGTCCAAAGGACCACACTGGAGAGCGAGATGGCTCAAGAGCAACATGGTTGCCTCGTTTGAGAAATTCAAGTTGGCGGAAGCTAGTTCAGTGAGAATAGATAACCAGCGTCTAGACTTCCCAGAAGCCACTGTCTGGAAAGCGAGATACTCGTGAACATTGATACCTTGAGGACATCTTGATACTGTTGCCATGATCTCGTAGGAAGAGGGACCGTAAACACTCTTGAAGAAGGCAGTGTCTTGCAGAATCTGGGAAAAGGGCGAAGTACTAGGAATCTGTAGCTTGACATGATGTAAGAAGCTGAGATGACCTCGGCGGCTAGGCCATTTCTTCGAACTACCGTCATAATAGGTCAGCTTTAATCCATTGGGCCGACAGACGCCGTATTTTCCGCTATCCCATTCTACAGGGAACCACAGCGAGGAGTAATGAGTGGTAAGAACTGTTCGTAAAGTTAGATTCGAGTTCCACAAGTTTAAACGAGGATTCATGATGCAAATCATTCAGAAAAGGTAAATAAAGGGGTGGTATGTACACACATGGTTTCGTGACGGATGCCAAAGAGCAGCTCATTGAAGAGTCATTGGAAAATTGGTGCAACTGCTGGTAGTCTCTGACCCAACACTTCGGATCGATGCCTTCCTCCCCCTGAAGAGCTAGGCGCGCCATGATAGTCCAAGTCAGATCCCGATATGTCGCCAAGGTTTGGGGGCAAACGAGTTCGAATATCACGGATTTGGCAGCAAATGGATCAGATGGGAGAGGATGTTCATAGGCTTGGATACGGATCCTCACCAACTGTCGTTTCAAGTAGCAACGACGGCAATCAGGGTCATGATAGCCAGGTGCGAGGGGATTGTTGTCGTCGACCATGTAGACACAGGTACTCTCATCGATGCTTTTGGAAAGTCTTGTATACTCTTGCGATTTTGTTCTCCACTCCGTTTCTTTCGCATTACGCAAACCAGTTGCCCAGACCTCGATTGACTCGTGCAAGTCCTTCATCTCATCCGACATCTCGGATGAGTCGTAGAATCGATGACCAAAAGATCCACGAACAGGATCGTCAAAGATACTGACTAACCCTTCACAAGCAGCAATGCGATCCTGCAAGTAGACTTGAATCTTCTGTAGTCTCTTCATGTCAGCGAATGATGAAAGGAGCAGAACATCCAGCATCTCTGGTCGGAAGATGGGATGGAAATCTCCCAGGATGGGATACAGAGTGCAGGATGCCCTGTCCATGCTAACCCAAAGATCCATGACGTTCAGAATCAAGGTGCTCTTGAGCTCGGGTATATTCTGGTAAACCTCAGAAGCCTGGACCAGATAATCATTGACCAGGGAACTCGTCTCCTCTATGACTGACCGTGGCGAGTAGCTGACTTCGTCGCAGAACTTTTTGTGGGCCATCTCCTTTTTAATCAACTTGAAGTGTTCGCGGGCGAACGATGTCAAGTGCTGTTTAGCAGCTTCTGCAACACTCACGGGGTTCTGTTGATCCAGGCTAAATCTGAGAGGTCGAGAGTAGCCTTGCCAGATTCTGTGCAGGGTTCGCCCACTAACCTTAAGATCTAGCCTCATTTCTTCAGAAGAAGCTTGTTTCGGGAGCGGCGGGATCGACTTGGTCATGGTAAGTTTCTGTTGCCTCCACGAAGCCTCAATGAAGAGAGCCGCTCTAGAGACTGAGTTCTGAATCCCAGGACTGAGGAGAAGAAACAGATACTCGATCCTGTCAGTGACTTGAGAAGTTTGCGACCGGTCATTATCAACATCCAGTTTGACTAGACGTCTGCAAATCTTCTTCTTGAGGAAGTCTAGTCGATCGATGCAGATCCCAGAACGTTGAACATGGGTGAGAAATTCGCTGAAAAGATGGGCCAACAGAAACTTGTATTCAACACGTCCAATTTCACCTCCGAGGCGCTGGGCTAAGTACCGGGATACGGCAACGCGTAGAACGAGCCAATATGGGAGTCTCTTCCAAGGCTTCTCGGCATTCTTCCAACAGACGTCATCGCGTACCATCTTTTGCAAAAGGGTCGGTGCAAGCCGCCGACCGTTCTGTTGAAGTATGGCCATGAGCATGGAGGACACAAGCGTGGGTTCGAAAGTGTTTCGATATTCCGGCATAGAAGTGCCCGCTTTGAGTGCATGTGCAGAGAAATCTGTGAGTGATTCTCTGGAAGCGTTATCAAGAAAATTGGCAAGTGTCGAGATGAAACCATCATCACGGTACGTGTCCAAAGAGACGGCAACCGCACAGCCAGGAAAATCCCATTGGAGAGCGTTATCGGTTGCTAAAACATCCTCGTTGCGAGCGGAAGTTTCGAAAGCCTCGAACACGACAGAGGGGCCAAGGACAGGACTGTGTGAAGTTATTAGTGGAGGTTAGGATGCGACCAGGAATACCACTTACTCTTGAGATCGGCGGATGTACAATGCGCAATTCTGACTACGTATGTATACTACGAGGAAGTCGGATTCTCCAAAAAGATCGTTCAGTTCTCGTACAAGTGAGGTTTGGTCAACATGTCCTCCAGAGTGAATGCTCTTAGTGGCGAGGAGGCCACGCTCCACCGATTTCCAGACGTAACTCAGGTCGTTGTTGGGTAGGTCCCGAAGATGCTTCACAGAGGCTAGAAGTCGATCGGTAAGAGCATTCTCAATTTCATTCAAGTTTGAATCTTGACGATGAGGAAGCTGTGGGGGTAGGACTAGATGATTATACAGAGCGTCGTTGAGGGAGTGAGGCTCATGCTCGCCGCCGCTCGCAGCTGGTGTAGGCCTAGAAGGCGCAGTCGGCGCTCCATTCTGGCTCGAATACGGCCGACTGACAGGCCTTGCAGAAGGCATCGCGATAAGATGAGAGAAGTGGGTAAGGTAGATAGGTAGGTAGGTAGGTAGGTAGGTAGGTAGGTAGGTAGGTAGGGTCTTGTACAAATGTCCTGGAAGATACTGGGAGGGCAGATATCGGGAAGAAAGAACCTGCTGCAGTACGTGCTGGGCGGGGGGGGTTGATCACCCGCTCCCGAACAAGGAAAACAAAGGAAGCAAACACAGGGAATCCGGAGTTACTTGTCAGGTGAAGATGGTAAGAAAGGACTGGGATCCAGGTCGTAGTGTTGGTATGTCAATACGCAAGGACGCTGCGAAGAAAGGGGATGATGAGAGAAAGGAGAATGCGCATTGCGATAGAGAGAAGAGAAGAGAAGAGTAGAGAGGATGCAAGCCGCGAGGCAGATGAGGCGTGACAAGGCAAATAAACAAATCTCAGGCAACGAGGCAGTCGAGTGAAGTGAAGTGAAGTGAAGTGAATATCTACTTCACCTTGCACTGCTGACGGGCGGTTGGCACTGGCACTGCTAACCAGTCCAAAGTGGGTTGATCATTGGGAAAGTCTTGAACGAATACACTACCAACTGAAAGGAAACTTGGCTCCAACCGTGGGTGCATGCACTTTGGGAGTAAGTGTCCGTTTTTCCACTTGTGACAAAAGGTTCATTATGCGGCTGGTTGCCTCCCGCGCAGGGGGCCGACTGCTGTTGGCCTTATACAGCCGGGCGGGCCTCATGCAGATATCTACACGGCCAACCATGGGTCTTGCAATTCACCTGCATGCACCAGATTGATCACACTGCGCCATACCATGAGGCGAACTGATAAGCACAGATGCGGTTGTAGGCTGCCAAGGCTGGGTTGTATGTACCAGTTTGTGGTAAAAAAACGTACAGATTCTATCCCAACCTACGAGTAGGTACGTCGACCAACTCAGGAATAACTAGCAATCGACTCACCCAAAACATCCAAACGCGGTGTAATACCCAGTCCAGGCTCCGTGGGCGCATGAGCCCGCCCATTCTTGACTCCAAAGTTGCCGTCCGCCGTCTTCCCCGTGACCATATCTCGACACTCCAGGATACAGCGCAGATATCTTTCGGGAATAGTCTGTCCAAGGTGAACAATCGCAGCAAACGCAATATCGGAGCCGGTCGTTTCCTGGCAGCTCATCGTGTAGCCTGCAGCAATGCCAATGTCCCTGTGTCGCCGGCTCTTGGTCAAGCCGCCGTTCTTGGAGATCTTGATGCCGAAGCCTTCTGCTGCGTCGTCTGCCATCATTTGGATGATGGATGCGTCTGTGCTTGCCAGTTCGTCAAAGTGAATAGGGACGTTGGTTCTTCGGCGAAGAGAAACAGTCTCTCGCCATGTGGCGCAGGGAGCTTCGAGGACAAAGTCCAGGTCATCGGGTAGAAGCCTCAACATTCGCAGAGCATTCTCAACAGTCATGCCGCCGTTGGCATCCACGAGGAAGAACTCGCCAAGCTGCTTGTCGGCAAGCGAAGCAGCGATCCGTTGTGCATCTTCGCCAGGCTCTCCCCCGATCTTGATAGAGTGTCCGGCGTACCCTCGTGCTCTGTGCTCGAAACTGGGTAGCGACATACAATGATTGAGAGGAGTGTGTGGGACAAAAAAGCAGAATATCAGACGTCTTATGCAGAGTCACTTTGTTGCCACAATTCTAGAGTATTTAGATCTGCCAACTGCTTCCCCTCATTTCTCCTTTGGCTCCCGTCGACGTCTCCATACCACGGCTCACAGGTTTCCGGGGTTCCCAGCGAGATACCTTGAGCTGAGAAGGGAAATTGGACATGGTTTGGTCGCTGGGGCTTTGTATGAACGGGATCCTCTTCCGAATCAGTGTGCGTGGGAGCAATCGTCTAAGTCATTTCACAAGGTGAGATGCTGCTCAACAAGCAAAAAGAATGCTCTATTTGGTGATTGCGTTTAACTTGACGTTAACAAAGCACCATTGCGGAGGTTTCTCTTTGTCTGGGGACACAATGATCACTTATATCTCTCTTTCTATTGACATTCTTATGTATTGTTCACGTGCATGCGATCCAGGCTTTGTTCGGGAACGGAAGCCGAGAGACATAACCTAAGTAACGTCTCGGACCCTTCCAAGATAGCGATCTTTTGCCAGACTTCTCCGCATCCTCTCAACTAATGCAAGCTAGATATATATATGTCAGAATGACAATAGAGCCTTCAGTGTACCTCTATGACTTTTCTCTTGCAATAGCCATATCGTTCACAAGCAGGTGTGGATACCCTACGGCTGTGCAAACCGACACCAAGAGAAACACTACGAAAACTCGCGGCCTCAACCAGGGAAATATTTCCAAGAAATAACAGTAATCACGATGATATCACGATGCAATACGACCTAACTCAGGAAGCCATGTACTGATTAGCGATTCGTTTTACCCCGCGTGTATGTGTCAGCAAAGAAGGCGTCTCCATCGTGACGAGCTCGGTATAAGAGCAATAGCCTCCTGCCTCGAAAACTAATCCATCATAGCTGCAAACAAGAACACTGGCGTCTCTCTCTGACAGATCAACCTGTCTTATAAGTCGACTATCTTCAGTCAAGAAACAATGTCTCAACCCGCTCAACGACAGGCCTGGCGCCGAACAGACGATTACACCAGAGGCACCTCCAAAGTAAAACTCGTCACCGAGGACCTTCCTCTTCCTCTCCATCCTACGGCTGTCCTTATTAGAGTCCATGCTGTGGCTCTGAACTACCGCGATGCCAACATCGCCAATGGCGGTAACCCTTGGCCTGTTACTCCCAATGGTGTCCCTGGCAATGACGCAGCCGGTGAAATTGTCTCAGCTGGCAATAGAGTTTCGCTTGTCTCAGTGGGCGATCGCGTTGCTCCTATTACTGACTCCGAGTTCGTGAATGCTCGTTCGGCTGGCAGGTCTTGGCTTGCGGCTAATGAAGACGGTATCTTGGCCACTTATATCGTCTTCGATGAGAAGTTGGTCACCAAGCTTCCAGACCACCTCGATTGGATTCAAGCTTCTATCATCCCTTGTGCTGGTACCACTGCATGGTCTGCTCTCAAGGGAGCCAATATCGGCCAAACCGTGCTCATCCAAGGTAATCTCGCCCAAACCCTAGCAAAACGATCCATCAACAATAACAAATCTCTAGGTACTGGTGGCGTTTCTACCTTTGCCCTCAAACTCGCCCGTGCCTCTGGTCTCAGAGTCATCCTTACTTCGTCAAGCGACGAGAAGCTGGAGCGGATCAGGAAGCAATTTGGCAAGCCAGAGATCCAAACTGTCAACTACAAGACACATCCAGAATGGCACAAGGAAGTCCTTCGCCTAACAAACGGCATCGGCGTTGACCTCGTTGTTGAGAACGGCGGCAGCAGCTCACTCGTCCTATCTATGGAGTGCACCCGACGCGGAGGGACTGTCAGCCAGGTTGGTTACCTGGGCGGTCCCAAGCCAGAGCACCTCAAGGAATTTGTCTCTACTATCATCGATCGACGGCTCAATGTACGTGGCATCAACGCTGGCTCCAAGGATGACCAGGATGAACTCATGGCTGCTATCTCGGCGACGCAAATGACTTTTGAGGACATCCTCGACTCGACTTGGTCTTTTGATAAAGCCGACGAGGCAATTGAGTATGTTTGGCAAGGGAAGCAAGTTGGGAAAGTTGTCATCAAGCTTGATAATTAGAACGGTTTCATATTTTCGGCTGAAGAGACAGGATTAGCAAGCATCGTAGGGGAAGTCAATCAACAATGCGTTATGTTTTACTCACGGTGTTGGATTGGGGAGAATACGACAGTTAGATATGCTTGTGCTTTTTATAAAGGGCATGTAATGGTTCAGACTATTCGTGTACGTCTACCTGTGACTGCTGTGACTTCAGATCCAAACACCTACCGACCTCTCCTTTCTATCCTCCACCTACTTACCATCCCAGACGAAGATCACTCAGACTCAAATCTTGTCCGTCCATCCCGCCCCGGTTCTCTCCATCCTTCTCCTCTTCGCCGCGATCAAAAACCCAGCCCCCAACAACATGGCAGTCCCCGCAAACGCCTGCGCTCCTTGATACCCACCTTCGTGATCGATAATCGCTCCTGCAATCGGCGGCCCTGTCAGCGTCGCAAAGCTCGCAACCGTAAACGCCATGCCCATCCTTACGCCAATCTTGCTCAGGTCTTCTGTCAGTAGCGAAACGCCGGTGGGGAACAGACTCTGGATCGCCGCGGCTGTGATGCCGTAGAGAACAGACCATGCATAGAGACCGGGCTTATCAGAGACGGCCATCCAGCAGTATAGCATCATTGACGCGATCAGCGCGTGCGGGGCAAAGACATTGACGACACCCGCGTAATCGGCTAGCCAATTGGATAGTACACGGCCTATGATGCCAACGCCGTTGAGAATTATGACGAGGTCAAGGGATTCGGTGAAGGCCAAGGGCGGATGGATAGCGGTTTGAGAGTAGGCTGCGATGAAGTAGTAAGCAAGGTAAACTGCCAAGCAGGTAAAGAAGGAAGCGATAATGTACAGGGTATACTCAATATCCTTCAACGCAGAAAAGTCGATCAAAGGACCGGATCGTCGCGGTTTGATCCTTGGCTTAGCCAATACCAGAGCAATTGTCAAGGCAAACAACTGCACCAAACCCGTGATCCTCAGCGTCCATGCAAAACCGACCTTGGGGAGAAGAAGTCGCACCATGATAGGGAACATGATTCCTCCTGTCGCGCTTCCGCACGCAGCGATTCCCATAGCCAAAGCCCGTCGCTTGGCAAAGTACGTCGAAAGAACCGCCAAAACAGGACAAAACACGCAGCCATGCCCCAACCCGACCATAACGCCCTGAGCCGCAAAGTAGTGCCAGTAGTTGGTGCATGCCGAAGTGAGCATCACGCCAGACACCTGAAGGACAATGCCCACACTGAAGACCCAACGAAAGTAGCCGGCGTCGACAAGACGGCCTGTCAAGGTCCCGACAAAGAAGAGAAGAAACACACTGGTAGATCCGATCCACGAGATCCTGCTGGCGGGGAGTGAAAGGTGCTGGGTGTAGTAGGCTTGAAAGATGCCGAATGAGTTAACCAAGCCCCAAGTGTTCATGTAGACGATATGACTCGATATAATGATGCACCAGGCTCTCCATCCACCGTCAGGAGGTGGCGCTGGTACAGATTGATCGCTCGATGAAACTTGACTTACCACCTCTTCAAGGATGCTCTGTCCATACTCCTCCGGCGCGTCGTCTGCATCTTCAACGTTTGTCTCTGGACCTGGATGCTGAGAACCAAGAGGTTCTAGTTGGATGCCGCGCTCTAACTGGCTCATGCTGGCGACGTGTAGGTAGGTAAGGCCGTCGATATCGTCTTGATGGCAGACAAATTTCTTGTTTTCTCTTATCAAGACAGAACGTCCATGAGATGGTTGAGATAGGCAATCCCCAGTTAGCTGACGAGTGCAGATTATATACATCCTTGTTTCCATTGTTAAATGAGTGTTCTCCCTCGTGATCCTGTTCATCGAATCCTCTGCTTCGTTTAGTTGTTCGCCTCTTGTTGTGCAACAACAGTGCTGTCCAACGCCAGACACATGGACGAACATAGCAAGATCTATTGTCAGACGAGCACCCAACAACCAAGCAAAGTAGACGCTGCTTGAACACTGTTCATCATAATGCGTTGCCCCTTCGCAAGCAATCCATGGCTCATATCATGGACTCTGTACAATTGACACAATACTTACAATACTTGATACCCAACCCTCCAGTGTATTGACGCAATCAACCCTGCCAGCCTGTTCCGTTCCACAGATATTTACTTCCGAGCCCAGTACAAATGCATCCCGTCCGCAAGCTCGACTCCAAAAAGATGCCCCTTCTCTCCAGCTTAATGTGTTCGTATTCCTGTATCAACTGATTCGCGTATTTCCCTACTACTGCAGGCCCCCTTCTCACTTTCCAAGTCTACATGACCACCTACGAGACTGTTAGTCGTCCGTCTAGACACGCAAATATACCAGGCAAACTTACACAATCATTGTCTTGTTTCCCTTGAGGGATACCCATATCTTCAAATGTCGCTGGCCCTTGCTTACCACCCTTCGATGGGGGCATAGTTGCAGCACTAGGAGCTGGGCTCGGTTTGTTATCTGGCCTCTGGAACTGTGATGGGGGTGCGCTTCCAGTCCTTGGGGGACCAGCTGGGCCTCCTTGAGGTCCACCGAAAGGTCCTGGAGACGGCCTGCCACCGGGCCCGGCACCACCTGATAGCATGGGCGGTTGCGCACTCGAGGTGCGAGGGGGTCGCGCGTTGGCCGGGGGAGACTGTGGTTGCTGATGCTGGGGAAGAGAGCTCATACGATCGGGGCGGCCACTAGCCCCGGGCACACGGGAGAAACGCTCATAGTTCTGGGATTGGGGATTTTGCAAGCCCGGTGAGTATTGGCCGCCAGTGGGAACCTTCTGGAGACCACCTGGGTACTGGGCCCCGTTGTCCTCCGGGTAAGGGGATGGACGTCCTCCAGGACCTCCTGGGCCTGGTTGACCACCTTCCCATCCCGTAGATGCAGCCCTGTTACGAGGGTCAGTTCGGCCAGGACCACCGGGGCCACCAGGATGCAGATTGCCCATAGATTGAGACTGAGGCATAGGCCCTCGGCCTGCTCCTGGCTGTGGCTTGATGCCAAAGGCACTTGATGGGCGGTCTGACGGGGGGCCCATGCGTGAGCCCTGGTTGAAATGAGAACCAGCTGCCTGGGTATCGTCCTCCGGATACGGCGCAGTCGATTTGGAACGCACTGCCAGGGGTGGTGGTCGATCATCTTCGGGGTAGGGAGCTGCCGATTGGGGTCGGGCTGGGGGCTGATTGGCATCCAACCGTACGTTAAAGGCAGGAGGCCTGTCTGCTGAGGCCACTGCTGGCAATACGAAAGAAGCTCTTGAAGGATCGGGGAAGCTAACCTGCTCCGAGACAATAGTAGGTCGCATTCCCAGTGAATTGTTGGGCGTTCCTCCATGAGGATCGGACTGTGGCTTCGGGTAACCTGGCCCGTCCAGCGGAGGTGAGGCAGGGTTGCTTCCCTCACTGAGGGTCGGCATCTGTTGTGATTGTTGCTTGAAGCGATCGGGGCGTTTGCCTCGCTGAGATCCATGCTGCGATTTGATACGAGTGAGTGTTGTAGTCTCATGGTCAGACTTGGACAGAGTACTGTTCTCGTCCAGAGAATCGAGTCGACCGAGGGCGTCTTGGTTGCCGTGATCGGCGGCGAGTTGGTACCACTTTCGGGCTTCCGCCAAGCTCTTCTCAACATGGATTCCTATCTCGTTGTAGTAGCCCAAGGCGAATTCTCCCGTAGGTAGCTTAGCAGCAGCAGCTTCTTGAGCATACTTGTACGCCAGTGACTCGTTCTTCTTGAAAACACCCTCATAACCAAAGAGAAACCATCGACTCACGCCAAGGGCTGCCTCTGGTAGGCCTTGCTTAGCTGCGAGACCGTAATAATGGAGGGAGAAGGATGGGTTGAAGTCGCATCCAAACTGGCAAAGTTCGTATGCCTGGCCCATCTTGAGTTGTGCCTTCGCGAAGCCAAGATAAGCTGACTTTTCAATATACATCTTAGTGGTCAATGGCGTGTTGGGTAGTAGACCCTCAGGAATAGTGATATCCGGTAGGTCACGCCCTATGAGCATACCGTATACATAAGCACCCTGAGGAGCATCTTCATCAGAGCTATCTGCCGCAGCATTAATCCGTTCCAGGCCCGTGGAATAGTCCTTAGTCTCGCCATGTTGACCCAAAAGACTCATCATACCCATTCGGTACAATGAAGCCGAGTCTTTGAGGGAAAGACCGCGGTAATAATGCTCCTTGGCCTTAGACATGTCGTTGGATTGCTCGTACAGCATGCCCATGCGGTATTCGGATCGTCCATGGCCGAGCTCTGCAGCGCGCTTGTAGCCAATATAAGCCTCACGCTTGTCGACGCGGTTGCCAAACTTGCCAAACTCGAGCCATTTCGAGCGCATGTATAATGCTTCGGGGTGCTCCTGCTGCGACAAATATGTAATGATATTGATAGCATCGACTCGGAGTTCATGTTCTATGCGGGGTGTAGCAGGGCGGGCTTTTTCGCCATACTCCCGAATCATAGACTCTTGGGAGATATCGGCCCAAGTGAGGACGTCGCGCGCCCACGTAATTTGCATCGACACATTTTGTGAGTGAAGGACATGCTTGCGCGCGTTCCAGAGTATTTCTTCTTTTTCCTCGTCAGTTGGGGGAATGTTATCACCCTTGACCTTAGGAAAAGGCGAAAATGAGGGGGCGCCGAAGCTCATGGTGCTAAGACTCTCGGTGATCTTGTCGGTAGACTGGTATGCTCGAATGTCGTCGTTTGAGACTTGTGTAGCAGCCTGGGGCCGAGGCGGGTCGGCTCCCCGAGGATTGGTGTAAGTCGAGAGCGACGGCTCGCGGGAGTGACGAGGACCTGATTCGGTTCGGGATCGTGGTTCAATAGATGTAGCCTCAAGCTCCATGCGCTGAAGGTCCTCTTGCATATTTTGAGGTACCTGAGGGGTTACCCTAGATACAACAACAACAAAGAAATCGTCAGCACGCCCCACCTTTTCACCGTTGCAACCGCATCCGGCGCTGGCAAGCTTTATATGAAATCGGGCAAGGAGAGGAGGTTGAGTATTTGGGAAATAGAAACTGGAGACTGGGCCAGAAATAGGATTAAGGGGGAAAGCCAAGAGACATACCTTTGAGGGGCGGGAGCAACAACCTCTGGCATATAATAGTCATCGAAACCGCCGGGGACAAATGTCGCGCCTAACTGTGGGGGAGCCATCTCGGTTCGCTGGCCGTCTATCGCGAAAAGGACGTAAGATGTCAGCAAGAGGGTCGGGGGATAAGACGAATAAAGAAGGGGGCCCTTGTTCTCGTTCCCTAGAAATGAGTGTAAGAGCTGACGGGGCGTGGTCACCGATGACTGCAGAAGCGGCGGCGTAACCCCTCTTTACCTCGAGCCAGCAAACAGTAGGCTGTTTTGGCTGCGCGTGCGTTAGGCACTGGCTCGATTTATATGCTGAAGTTGAGTGCTTGCTTGATTGACTGATCGGCGGCAACTATGCAATCCAAAGACTCTCCAAAAGCTAATTTGCGGTTGGCAGCTGTTTCAGAAAATCAGGAATCGAGACCATGGTAGAATGCGATGCCCTGAAGCCCAACAGCGAGGGGACCCAAAAGTAGCTAGCGGTTATGCAGCGGAGACAATCCTCAGACGACATGGGTTCCGTTACAGGGAGCATCCAACACTGGTTCGTGGTGCCCGCTTAGGAATGCCAATTGGGGTTGATGATAAATTGCGGTTTCGGTGTAAGAGCAAAGACTAACTGCCGAATAATCTTGAATGCAAGAAACGAGTCTAAGCAAGATTTGCAACAGACCAGGGCAGTGCTCGAAAGGCTAAGATACGTTGCCACAGGCGAAGCCTACTCTTCTGCTACCAACATGGGCTCTTTTGATGTTCAGGCATTATTATGCCTGCCACGCCGCTTGTTTGGGACCCATAGTGGCTTGGCGACCATGAATGGCAGGTGGGCAGTGCACTGCGCGCCAGACGTAAATAGCTCCCGCCGTAGTCGCAGTGATCAACACTGGAGCTTTCAGGAACATCGGCTTTGTAGGTGACATGTCGTAGAGCGGCAAAGCGGGTAGATATCTCAAAGTAGCCTCTCAGCCGTAGTCGAAGTCGCATTCCAAATATTGTGCACATGTTCTGCGCTTTGAGTTTCTCGCATTGTTGACAAGGGTCCAAGGTCGAGTATTCAAAGTTGACCACCAATCAGTTATCAAGCAAGCAAAACATCGCCATCGAGTTTCAGTACCGCTTCTGCATATCAGCTCTCACGAGGGGTGTAGAACAAGAGGATAACGGGAGCACCAATGCTTACATGAGGAATTGCCGGCAGGGGCTAAGCTGTTGTTAGCTTTTTTGCCAAGCTGGGCATATTGCTGATAGCTTGCCATTGCGGCTGAAAGAGTGGGTGAAGGAATACACTGCGGCTGAAAGAACGAAGACGAACCAAACTTCAGTTGGCTGATGGCCTGGCAGCTCCGTTATGTACCCGTCAGTCCAATGCTCCTGATCAGAGAGCTAGAGCCGTGACACCACAATCGCTAGCCAGCATACGGCACCCTTGGCTGTGGGTGGGTTGGGGAGATGGCGGGCGCGGCAGCTGTTTCGAGAGCGGGGCGCGCCAGAATAAAGATGCAAGTCTGCTGCAACAGCGTTTGCGTGCGCAGGTGTGGGTGGCAATGTTGACGGCCCTGGGCCAAAAGGAATGGAGCGCCGGAATTCTGGATTCGCAACAGGGATGTTGATCCAGTTGCTTCAACGGTGGCGCGTCTCGTTTCAAGTGGCGTGTCAGGAGATTAATTGAATGCGCGATCTAACGTTAAGAGCTATCGCATCGATCGATCAGCGAACTGACGTATGGAGGGGCAGATGCAGGTTCGAGGTTTGGCTGGATAGTCGATAGGAACGGGCGAAGAGAGAAGAGAATAGAGCAGAACATAGGGTTAAAATATATGAAGCAGAAACCTGAAACCTGAGGCCTTCGACGTCAGCTACCTCTTGCATCAGATTGGAAGCGGCAACTGCCCGCCCTATCACTGAACACCCGCAGATAGATACTGCAGCTAGAACTGATCAACTCCACGTACTACGAAGTGCTACTGCGTACCGAGTACATCTAGCCTTTCTGGCTTCCCATCGCCTCGCCGTCAAATGCAACTAACGTGGAGGATAGCCACGGGCAAATTGGAAGAGGGGCAGCAGTTAAATAGTTTCAAGAGACTGACCACGATACAGTTGCTACTAGCGCAGTGAAATCAGCTTGTTACAACGCCTGTCGGATTTTCAGTTTCTTCTATCAGTGTTACCAACCGCCAGGCCATCTACATGGGTTCTCTCTCACAGTACTAATTGCCTGTGTGACGAATTCAAGTGATGCGTTTGCTCAGCCACAACTCCAGTTGCTATTTTCAGACCCGTCTATCTGGCTTTTGCAAGCTAGGATATTCGATCTTGAAACTAGAAAAACGAGATAAAGTGGGCTTCTCGTTTTCACTTAATTGGTATTGAAGATTGATACCAGGAGTTCTATTGCAGCTGTATTGCCATAGTACCTATACAAAACCTCCGCGCACACGAGCATAATGCCTGGAGATACAAACCAAGCCGCGGGAGCCACGTGCGTCTTCGACGGTACTGCGCTACAAGCAACAATCCATTAAGTACTCGTGTTCGCACGCCTACAGGTAGTTGGCTTATTATAAGTACACGCTCACACATTGAAGCTTTACTTCGTTTGTCTTCCAGGAGTTCAAGACTTCACAGTGGCGTATTGCTCAGCAGACGATCCAGACCTTCAAGAGATATTCGCTCAAGGACACAAGTCAATCAAACATATCGTTTCCCTTTTACCCCAATTCTTTCAGTGCCTGAGAGTAGTCCGTGATGTTTCTAGGTTCTAACGACCTTGATAGTGGTGATACAGGGCGCTCCGGAATATCGTTCATCCGGGCGCACCCTTGCAACAAAGCGAGTTCGCAGCAACCACAGGCATGTGCCGTGGCCTCGCGTCACTGGATGTAGCCTGGTGAAGCTTGAATTGGATATCATCATCAACAACATCCTCGACCACAAAGGCCACCACAACATCGATTGCCTCTCTGCATCAACAATTCTCTACATAAACTCTACCTGCGAATCCCCAACACCAACATATTAAAATCTACACCACGATCCCTCGCCCGTCATGGCTGAACGCAATCTTGCCCAGATCATTTCGCAGCTCAAGCACTCCCCCTCCATGAGCTACCCCGAAGCCAACGCCCTCCTCTCAAAGGCCAAGCTCGCTCTCCTCCAGCTCAACGCTCTGACACCCTCTTCTTCAACCCCGACGCATCTCCTGCCTCTCGCCCGTGAGACCTACGAGCAGGGTGCTCTTTTCGCCATCCGCGCCCGCAACCCCGAAGCCTTCACTCGCTACGTCCAGCAGCTCCAACCTTTCTACGAGCTGCCCGCTTCCATCCTTGCGCCCAACCTGGCTGAGCGCAACAAGGTCACCGGTCTGAGCTTGCTTCTGCTGTTGACGCAGGGTCGATACGCCGAGTTTCATACTGAGCTCGAGAGCCTGGAGAATCGTGAGGGTGGTGGCGGTGACGTCGAGAGCGATCGATACTTGGGTTATCCTATTCGGCTGGAGAGATGGTTGATGGAGGGATCTTACGACCGGGTTTGGAAGGCCATGAAGAGTAGCGAGGTGCCTTGCGACGAATACAGCGTATTCTCAGAGGTGAGCTTTTACCCTCATCCCTAGTCCCCTCTGACTACCTAATACTAACTTAGCCGCAGATCCTGAAGAACCAGATCCGTTCCGAGATTGCTTCCAGCAGCGAGCGCGCATACCCCAGCCTGCCTATCAGCTCCACAAAGTCCCTTCTCTTCCTTGATTCAGAGGGCGACGTTATCTCCTTTGCCCACCACCGCGGCTGGATTGTCCGCGATGGCAACATCTACTTCCCTGATGCTGCTGAAGGCGAGGATGGTAACCAGAACAAGGAGATGAGCCAGATGGTGATAGAGAACGCTCTGGGCTATGCCCGTGAGCTTGAGACGATTGTATAATTGAGGTGCAGTAAGGCTGAAGCCTTGGGGCATCAAGACAAACATAGACCAGTAGAGAGGGAAGACACGACTGCTGTACCATTAATTCAACTTATGAGCTCGTCGTCGGGCGAGCCCCAAGAAACGAGTTTTATATCAAAGATGTAGCTTTTTTAAAACGTGATTCCATGATTTTGTGCTTCTCGCATATAATCAGGCTAAGTTGCAACTACAAAGACAAAGACATGACTTCTTGGTCATCTTTCTATCAACCAGTCGTCCAAGTCCAACCATTTTAAAGCCGTAGACCTTCCATCTCGTCCATCTGGCTCTTTTTGTGCATCGTTGACTCGAAACTTCTTATCCCAACTTTGCGCTCTCATCATTAAATTCTTTGCCTATATTCTGTCGGCTAGGCAAACAGCTTCAAACCGCTTCCATGCTTGCCAATCTCGCACACTTCACATACTCGGCACACGGTGCCCTTGTACTTGGAGTGGTACTTGGAGCCATCGAAGGCACACTCCTCATACGCAGTACCGCTGTAAATAGGCGTATGGCTGGCTGCACACACATCAAACTCGGCGAACTGGTCGAACTCAATCTCAATAGCGTCATTGGGGTTGCGCTCGCACTGAGCCTTGGTCTTCTTTGCCTACATAAATTCAGTCAGTAAATGGTTCACAATGACTCCAGTTCAGCTTCACTTACGGTTTCGACGATCTTGGTAGCGCCACCGTTAGCAATAATGCGATTGGCAAAGCTCAAAGCAGAGTTATAGTTCTTATTGCGAATGGCCAACTGCATGGCACTCAACAGAGCGAGTTGTCGATGAGGCACCTCAATCTTGGGGATAGTAAAGTAAGCAGACAGCTCCAGGCTCCTCTGAAGCTTCTCGGGGTCCTGAGCCACGATCTCAGTACTGCCCAGTTGTCTTCTTGCTAGTTCGATGCTCATAGCAACCGCATACTCGCTAGCCGAGGTAATGAGCTTCTTCGCTTCAGCAACCTCATCCTCACTTGTCACAGCGTTAACGAGGATGGAGTGAAGGATACCCTTAAAGATACCGAGACCAGCCTCTAGCTTGTTTGCCTTCATCGAGTCGTATCCCGCATGCAGGTCGTTCGAAGCAAGGTGTTCCAAATCCCGAGGAATGATAGGCAAGACCTTTCTGGGGTCGGTTTCATCCAGAGTTCGGCGGACGTAGTTCACTAAAGGTGGCAGGCCCTCAGAGGCAGGGAGGAAAGTCTTGGAGGCTGAGTAGACCTCCAGGAATCGTGTCTTCAGCGGTGCAAAATCAACGGCACCAACTTGTCGGTTGAGGAGTTGCATGGCAGTCTCGAAAGAACCACCGGCAACGTGGTCAACGGCCAAGGGTGAGTTTCGCGCCCACATATCGGCCTCGCTGCTGGCAGCACCACCAGCGTCAGCGCTCTCTACATTGACAAAGTCACTGTCAGCCTCGGGAATATCGTCATCTCCCATGTCCCAGCCAGCAACATCTTCATCATCTTCGTCGGCCAAACCGCCGTTACGCTTGGCAGCAGAGTCAATGTCCATAGTGTCCTCAAAGCCTGCATTGGCGGCAGCGGGCTCATCCTCCAGGGACAAGCCTTCGACTTGGCCAAGCAGGGCCTTCTCGAAGAAGGATTGTGAGGTAGCCTTTGTGGGCCAGGAAGACTTGAAAGTCGGCACAAGGGGCTCGCGAGCGGACAGAGGTGCCCCAAGAGTAGGTAGGGTAAGGTCCTCCTCGGTTACGCCAGTGGCCTCCAGAATAGCTTGGCATTCTTCCTCAAGTCCGTGGGATTTGGCAGTCATATAAGCCAGAGGGTCTAAAGCAAGTCAGTTGGACGCACAGCAAAAGTCGCATGAGTGAATACTTACAAAGGTCAATCTCCATAAACATCTGGATGCGGTCCTCAACCTCTCCAAGGTACACAGCATTCTGGAATCGTGAGGTAAAGTCACCACGGTGCTCAGCAATCTTGGCCATACGCGCAAGCTTAGATCGGTCACCGGTAGCAAGGTAAAGGAATGATAGCTTGTCAAACTGCTTGAGCTTTTGGTAACACATCTCGACAACCTGGTGGTTACCGTGGGCCAACGCTTCTGTGCTCAGGCGAGTCCAGAACTTGGGCTTGTCAAGCTCCTTGGCCATCTCAACGGCAACATCGAGGTTACCACACTCGACAGCAAGATCGAATCGAGTAGTGGGGTCCTGGACGAACTGAAGAGCGATTTCAGGGTAACCCTTCTTTTGGAGATATGAGATAATCGATTGGCCGACGAGACTTGAGTTTCGGATGATGTGAAGCATCTCTTCATAATTGCGTTTGACGAGAGCCAACTTGAACCGGTATTCCGTAGGGTCAATCTGAAGGATGCGAGGCTTGGCGGCTCTGTCAAGGCAGTAGACGTTACGGCCCTTGACCTTGACTAAGTAGACAGTCTGGTCAAGAGTTCGAACAATACCGTTATCACCATTGAGCAGGGTGTACTTGACATGGTTAAGAGTGGAGTAAAGCAGAACGCCAGCATCGTCCCAAGTAGCGCTCTTGATGCGGATGGTCTCGTGTAGGGTGCTAACCTGCTCGAGGGTCTTTGACACAATTGTGACATTGTGCTTACTCAGGAGAGCAGCATAAAGTCCGTCGTTAGACCAGACAACATACTTGACACCGTTGACAGCAAGCTCAGCAGTACTCTTCTTCTGCTGAATGTCATAGAGGTGTACAGCAGTGGGGGTGATGATGAGAAGGTTGCCAGTGCCTCCAAAGTAAATATCAGTAGTGCCAGTTGGGGGCTTGAAGGATCGTGTCGTGTTGTTGGAAAGATCCTTGATGTCAATAGTCTGATTGGCGGAGTTGAGGACAGCAAATCGGTTTCGGGCAACGAAAATGGCGGAGCTTCCAGCACCGCGCTTGGACTCGGTAGGCTCGATAGCACCAGAGCCATCCTTGGGAAGGTTAACCAGTTCGTAAGATCCACCGTCAGCAGGCGAAGTGACCAGAATGGATCGCTCCGCAGGGTTGAAGGACAGTGTTCGGGGCGCAACCCAGGCGCTGCCAAGCTTCTTGAGCGATAGGAGTGTAGGGCTCTCGATATTCTTCTGGAAATCATAAGACTTGACATGCTTCTCCTTGGTGACGTAGAAAAGCAAGTTTTGATTAACAGCAGAAGCAGGGCGCTCTCGCTCCAACTTGAAGACCATCACACCATTATCATGACCGGCCGCAAAAAGGTTGATCTCGGGGTGCGCTGCAATAACCCAGAAGCGATCGTTCTCACGCTTGAATGATTGAACAGCGGTTCGCTTGTTCAAGTCCCACACACGGATGGTCTTATCCTCTCCAGCAGACAGGATTAAGTCCTGATGAGGATGAAAAAGACATCCTGACGCATTCTGGAAGTGACCTCGGCATGTGTCGACTTCCCAAGCCTTGGTCTCACTCATGCGCCACAGCTTCACTAAACGGTCGTCTCCAGCGCTAACAATGAGGGGCATGGTGGGATGGAAAGCAACCCAGTTGACGCCACGATCGTGGCCCTCAAGAACGAACTTGACAACAGCATCGGTATTACCAAACATGTCGGTCTGGTTTTGGTTGGCGCGCGCCATCTGGTCTTCGAAGGACATCGAGGTGGGGGCAGAATGCTTCTTTCGGAGGCCGGAGATGTCCCAAACGCGGACGGACTGATCGAGCGATGCTGAAACGACGAGGTCTTCCTTGGGGTGGAACTGCGCACACATGGCATAGTGGTTATGGCCAGTCATGGTGCAAACTATCGGGAGGTCAGCACTGTCAACAACTGGACCAAAGAAACCATTTCGACATACTTAGCGATCGGTTCTGCCAATTCCATATCCGAATGGTCTGGTCATCGGAGGCTGACAAAATCCAGGGAAGTTCATGATGGAAGAACACGGTCCGAACGTAGTCGAGATGACCATTAAGGGTAAAAAGGCAGCGTCGTGTCTGGTAAGACCAGACCTTGATCTTGTAATCGTCACCGCCAGAAACGAAAAGCGGCTGTGTCTTGTGGAAATCGACACCACGGACGGGGCCGTCGTGCTCCTCAAAGCGATCAATCAATGTTCCCATTCGGTAATCCCAGAGCTGGATGGTAGACGAGTGTAGCGACACGAGGATCCATGGTCTGATGGTAACTTGTCAGCTCTGGAGCTTGCGATGCGGGTTCAGCGATGTCGGACAACCAACCTCTTGGGGTGAAAGGCAATGCCTTTAGCTCTCGAGGACTTGGACTCGAACTACGCAAGGAAAACTGTCAGTCATCACAAGACAACAGCCACATGTTGTTCTCGTACCTTGGTCAACATTCCCGGGGAGGACTGCATATTGGCGGGGAGGTGAAGCCGCAGCTTCAAGCATTAAGGGGTGGAACAATATGGGCGCCCAGAAAGCGGTTGGTGAAAGCAGCTGTTCGGCTTGCTTTTAGCTGGATCGCGAGATTCGGGAGCGAGCTGACCAACACAGCACGGGCGAAGCGAGGTATATGGGAGGTGAAAGGGAGAGGGTGATGTAGTTGAATGCTGGCCAACGAAGCGAAGCGAACTCCTAGGCTAGGCTTTGGCAATTGAACACGATGCTCAATTGTGGGCTATCCTATCATGCTAGGGAGTGCAGGTGCAAAGCCACCACAGCGCAACATTGTTCTCCCGGGTGGGAAAATCGGGGACCGGCTCCCTGAATGTGGCTGAAGATACAGGGGGTGTTGTTTCTGCCACGTAAAGGAACTTGACGACGGGTGCCGCTTCTGTGCTAAGCCAAATCCAGGCAGCTCCTGGGTCGGGTCTCATTGACGCTGTTCTACTTGAGAGCTTAGGAAGATCAGCTTTCTTTGTTCGTGATTCATGAATGAATCGATGCGTGGCAATTGGGAGCTTATCGCACGTAGCCAAGGGCTCAAAGATATCCGAGTCTCTCGAGAAAGCTGCTGTCAAGAATTGCGCCATCACCACGTAATTCCAGCCTTATCCTTGTCGAAGCTTTTGAGAGCTGTTCTTTGCCCCTCGATCACAGGCAACAGAGCTCCTGAGTTGGCATAGACAACGGCTCAAACGACTACATAGGACGCAAACATGCCGTGTGTTTCTCAATGCCTGGCGATGGCCTTGGTGGCCGCTACGGCTGCGTCTGTGTCTGCGTCTGCATCTACGTCCCCGTCAGTCATCGTGGGCATGAATGCCGCCTTTCCTCGTGGACCATATCTACTTGAACTTCTGTAAGCTTATAGAAACACGAGCGAGCTGCCTATGAAGTTGCTTCTAACACTTTTCAGTGAGACCGCTGCTGGAGAGAACTCGACTGCGTACTTCCCGCTTCTCGATAAGATTGCCAGCGGCCATTTTGGATCAGCCACTTCGGACGCAGAGCTCTACGACCGATTTCTTGAGGTTCTCCAACAGGACGATCATATTACCACACCCGATGCGCTTTCAACTTTCAAACTTGCTCTGTCACTACACGCTGCTGCGCCGCGTATTGAAGCACACTATCAATATTATGCGACGGCTGTCGATCCCGAATTCAAAGTCGACGGCGCCGACGATTGCCAAAATTGGGCTTTAGTGGACAACAAGAAATACTGTTCCCCGACACTTGATACAGCGGTGGAGAGCGATTTGTCTACTAAGTAATTACAAATCTGACTGCCTACTGATACCGGGTGCTAACACTGTATTACCTAGACAAGTAAACGTGTTGCCTTTTGATCGAGTTCTGGGTGTCGGGAAGGATGCTATCCTCTATGCAGACCCTATATCTGCCTCATTCGGTTCGTTTCACGATGCTCTCTCGAATGTTGCGAAGCAGCGTGGTCTCTCATATAGATTGCGATATCGTCGAAGCGCTGACGTTCCCAATACTCCTTTGTCTGTGAGCGGCTACGGTGTCAAGCTGGATCTCAAGAGAACCGATTATATCGTTATTGATGACCGTGAAGCAGAGCAGGGAAGCCAAAATCCTGTCGCTGTCGATCTTGACACAGACGAGGAGGTTGCTGATTTGAAACCTCTCTCCGCCTCCGAACTGGCCTCACTGGGCTTGAAGACGGCATCGTTTATCCTCAAGAGTGAGAATCCTCTTGATGCTTTGGTCAAATCAACTCAAGATTTCCCCAAATTCTCAGGATTAATTGCTGCTCACGAAGTTACTAAAGACTTTGCCGATGAGCAGGAAAAAAACGTTGCTGCTGGTATCCCTAGTGGAATCAACTTCATCTGGATGAACGGCGTCCAGCTCATTGAGCGCCAGATCGAGCCTTTCACTTTGATTGAGATGATTCGACGTGAGCGTAAACTCATCAATGGTGTCCGCGAACTTGGATTTAACGGTCAACAAGCCGTTTCGCTCCTGGGGCATTCTCAGATTGCCAGTTCCAAAGCTGATGATGAAGCCCCCCGATTCGACTGGACTGATCGACTAGAGAATGGGGAGGCTCTCATGTGGCTTAACGATCTCGAGAAGGATGCTCGTTACCAGAAATTCCCAAGCGATTTGACAGCGGTATGTAGAAGAGTCAATTGTCGGAGCCAGGTTACTAACTATGCCGTAGTTGCTCCAACGCACATATCCTGGACAGCTCCCACAGGTCGCTCTCAACCTCTTCCACGTCGTTGCCCCTATCGACTTTACAAATATTGAAGACGGAAGAGCATTTGGCCAGTTGGCCCAGTTCATGCAACGTGGAGTTACCTTGCGCTTTGGGATTGTTCCTTTGGCCACTACCCCTGCCGCTGCTGCTCAAGCCAAGGTTGTTTATCATTTGATGGAAACATATGGCTTTGAGTCTCTGATAACTTACCTGCAAGAAAGCGAAGAAGGACCAGAAGGTGCAGCTAATAAGAAGGCTTTTTCCAGGGCTATCGATGGTCGAGAAGCGCTACCAGACGCTTCCAAGATGACCTTGAGTGAGGTTCTTGAAGCTGAGTCCTATGCGCAGAGGGTCAAGGCGAGCCAGGCTTGGGCGAGTCGACTTAATGCAGACACCGCTGTGCGCCCTGTCTTTGTCAATGGTCTGGCTATTCCTCGCGAAAACAACTGGGTGCAGACAATGGGCCAACGATTGTCTGAAGATCAACAAGTCATCCAAAAGGCTGTCTACTTTGGACAAATTGAAGAGGGTAGGTCAGTATCGGACCTGTTTCTTGACACCGCTCTTTCGAAAAGAAACACGTACATCTTTCCCGATGACGACAAAGCTCTTCGCATCCTTGATGTCAACAAGCTCTACACAGACTATGCGGGACTATTCGGGAAAATCGCTGTCCTTCCCGCTAATGCTGAGGCTGCCAAAGAAAGCTGGGCCGTACTTACGGTCATTGCCGATCTCAACACAGGTGATGGTCAAGATCTCCTCATTGCTGCCCTTGAGTTCAAGCGTGAAAGTCCGGGCGTTAGACTTGATCTTATCCACAATCCCTCGTCGTCTACGGATGCCCATGCCATTAGTGGTGCATTCAAGGTGAACGAAGGCAGACTGAGCGAGATGAGGAGCAAGGACGAACTGAAGGCCATCCTCGAAGCCTCATGGACATCCGAAGATAACGGCTTTGGTACTGCGCTGGCCAACTTTCTCTCGACTTCGAACATTCGACCAGGAACGAAAGGGTTACTGCTCAACGGCCGAGTTGTTGGACCCTTACCATCCGACGTTTCGTTCAAAGATGACGATTTGCACCAGCTCTTAAAATTTGAGCAGCGTAACAGGATTCTTCCCGTTTATGCTGCGATCGAGGAGCTCGGTTTCGCTGATAAGCTATCTGACCCAATTGCGGCTGCAAAGCTCACCTCTATCACGGCGCTTTCTACTATTTCCGACCTTCCTCAAGGAATATTCGAGTCAGCTCCGTCAATCCGGAGCACTCTCTATAACAACTGGAACTCAACGCATAGCGCCATTGAGGTCGGCAACCCAGAAACTGCCAGCATCCATATCGCCGGTCTCCTGAACCCCACAAGCGAACAAGGCCAGAGATGGGCCCCCATACTCAAAGTCTTGTCTGAGCTTGATGGAGTATACCTGAAACTCTTCATGAACCCGAATGAGGTAGTAGGAGAGCTCCCCATCAAGCGGTTCTTCCGTTACGTGCTCGACTCGAAGCCATCTTTTGACAAGACTGGTCACGTCCAGAGCCCCAAAGCTACTTTTAGAGGCCTGCCTTCAGAAGCCCTGTTGACAGCAGGCATGGATGTCCCTCCAGCTTGGCTAGTGGCTGCCAAGGACTCTGTCCAAGATCTGGACAACATTAAACTTAGCTCTGTCAAAGCAGACATCGATGTGACTTACGAGCTGGAGAATATCCTTATCGAAGGTCACTCTAGAGATGGCAAGCGGGGTGCGCCAAGGGGTGCTCAATTGGCCTTGGCAACCGAAACAGATCCTCTGGTAACAGATACCATCGTGATGGCCAATCTGGGGTACTTCCAGTTCAAGGCTAACCCTGGCTTCTACAACATACGACTCAAGGAGGGCCGTAGTTCCAAAATCTTCACTATTGAGAGTGTCGGTGCTCAAGGTTATGCGGCTGTTCCTGGGGATGAGGGTACGGAAGTTGCTCTGATGGACTTTACGGGTACGACCCTATATCCACGCCTTAATCGAAAATCAGGAATGGAAGAAGTGGACGTATTGGAGTCCCCCGACAACGAAGACCACGGCATTGTTGCAAAGGGCCTCAAGTTTGCCGAAAGTCTCTTCGGAGGAAGCAAGTCTCCCAAGGAAATATCAGCTCAAGAACATGCTGAAATCAATATTTTCAGTGTTGCCAGTGGTCACCTGTATGAGCGCATGCTCGATATCATGATGGTGTCGGTTATGCGAAACACAAAACACACGGTCAAATTCTGGTTCATTGAGCAGTTCCTCTCACCCTCATTCAAGGAATTTATCCCCCATTTGGCAGCCGAGTATGGGTTCAAGTACGAGATGGTCACTTATAAATGGCCTCACTGGCTTCGTCAACAAAAAGAGAAGCAGCGTGAGATTTGGGGATATAAGATCCTGTTCCTCGATGTACTGTTCCCTCTATCTCTCGACAAGGTTATCTTTGTCGATGCGGACCAAATTGTTCGCACTGACATGATTGACCTTGTGAACCATGATCTTGAGGGTGCACCGTATGGTTTCACTCCCATGTGCGACTCGCGTACCGAGATGGAAGGCTTTAGGTTCTGGAAGCAAGGCTACTGGGCGAACTATCTTCGCGGACTGCCGTACCATATTTCAGCGCTCTACGTTGTCGACCTTAACCGCTTCCGCCAGCTTGCAGCAGGAGACCGTCTTCGACAGCAGTATCATGCACTCTCGGCTGACCCTAACAGCTTATCCAACTTGGATCAAGATCTTCCAAACAACATGCAGTTCACTATCCCAATCCACAGTCTTCCCCAAGAGTGGCTCTGGTGCGAAACGTGGTGCAGTGACGAGAGCCTAACCAAGGCACGTACTATCGACTTGTGCAACAACCCGCAGACAAAGGAGCCCAAACTTGACCGCGCAAGGAGACAGGTTCCAGAATGGACTGTCTACGACGATGAGATTGCGGCGCTGGATCGTCGACGCAAGGGTGTTGAGGACAAGAATGAGAAGAGTACCAAGAGCCAGGCGACAGAGGAGGGAGTACATGCGAAGGATGAGCTTTAAAGTAGACTTGACTTGCTACCAGCAGGGTTTTTTGTATATTCGGTACCGCACACATCTAGTTAGCCTTGATCTATCAACAGCACATGACAGATCAATCTCTGTTATGTCTCATCCGCCTTTTTGTGGTGGTTGTACCCTGCGGTCAGAAGACAAACTAACACATCACATGTCACTGGTAGCATGTTCCGCCTTTGCTTCCTGAGGGGCGCACCAATTGTCATGTCGTTGCCTTCTGTACTCCGTAGATAACAGTTATCATACCTAATTCTTAGCTTGTAGGGTAGGCAGGTATGAACTGGGGATACCATGAAGGTTCCAGTTGATAATTATTCATGACTTCAAGGGCTCTATGGACGGGACATTTCATTTAATATGCCCGTTCTTTCATATAGTCATGTATTTACGCTCCAAAGATGACGTGGTCCAGCCGATAGTCATACAGCAACAAATAATCCTCAGTGCCCAGCTTCTCCTTTCAATTACTGAAGCCAAAGCCATCGATCGCCCTTGGCCTAGACGGTCATTTAGAGCAAGACTGAAATAATCGAATAACTCTATCCGTTCCGTGTTTTTTTGGGCCGTAATCCGCCTCGCTATTGTGGTGCGTACGTGTACGCAAAACCCGCCCTAGAGCAGGACGAACACAACACGACCATGGTACATATTCGTTTGCTCCATACATATTCCTGACAATGCTCACCCTGTCCTGCTCAACACGGAATCGAACTAGCATCCGCATAACCCCGGGCCACCCCTATGTGGAGTAGAAGCGCGAAGACCAGAGCCAGGTCGCCCAGCTTATAAAAATATGTGAGCAGCCAAAGGCAGGATCTGTCCAAGTTGTGTCCAAGCTATCCATTCCGTAAACGCCTCGTGTATGTAATAGGTGTATTCGTGTCTATTTCCAAGCCCCAAGCCCCAAGCCCCGAAGCCTCGTACACCATGGAGAGAATCGCTCCCTCTCCCCAAAAATTAAAAGCAGACCAGAAATACTTAGCGCTGTATGCTGAGCTCCGGGCCATTGTTGTCACAAGTCTCTTGCTCTGTCCATCGGCCTCATCTTTGAGTTATAGGCCAGCGTGAAGAAAGAAAAGTGGCGGGTATCACAAATGCCGTATAATCAAGACACCACGCTCCCAGTATCCTTTACCAGATTGCAACTTTGGGAAACAAAAAGACTATAAGGCGAAATTGCGTCACGGTTGACTCGTCTCGCGTTCTTCTCGAATTGATGCCATTGACGAGGCCTGTCCCATAGGCAACATTGACGAATGGCTCAGCGGCGGCAATCCGGTTGATGATTTAACCCCTGTTGCTGAAGGGGCACCGCTGGGTGCAGCAGTTCCGTCCTCGATTTTCTGCTTTGTGAGCTGGGCTGGGTCGACGCCACTCTCGCCGTTAGGAGTCTGCGATTTGGAGCTATCGGCGGATAGTTCTTTATGCAGTGGCGACGAAGGAGAGTTGGACTTCTTGCTTCGAGAGTCACCGTTCACTGTGTTGGCCCCTCGTGAAGAATTGCGTGGAGAAACCCGGCCAGTCTAAGAAAAATGACAATCAGTGTTGTAAGGGTTGACGCATTTGATAGACCTACTTGTTTAGCCCAGCGGAGGCCACAGCTGTTGCAAAGATCCCTTTGGCCACTGGGTCCTCTACGCCACTCAGGCGTGTTTCTTGTATGGCAGTTTGCGCAGTCTCGTACAACGTTGCCTACTCCCTTTCTTCTCTTACGCTTCTTCTTACTGGAGAGTAAACCTCCAAGTTCCTCTGCCAAGATGCGGTTCACCTTCTCCATTTGTCGCAGCTCAAATTGCCAGCTGGAGCATTTCGTCGTTCTTAGTTCATCGAATATATTGTCCTCCGATGCCAGAGCGGCATCCTGGGTACCCGGAGCCAGTGCGCCGCCAGCAGGTTGTGATATGTGACCCGTCGCGTGGCTTTCGCTGCCGTTGTGGGATCTTGGGGTTGCAGCGATAGACCTGGAGCCAGCTGCACTGGCAGGTGCAAGATTGCGTGATGAAGCCTTGAGAAGCTTCGTCTGAGCCAGAAGAAACGATGGCTTTTGACCCTCGGAGGCGTCACCTGGGTACAAAGTTGTCTGTGCCTGTAACACTTGACCCCTGCGATTTTGAACCTCGTGCTTGCAGGTAACAATCTTTCCGCGTCTTGCCTTTTCCGTCGCCCTTCCAAACTCGGGTCGTGATTCCTTTCGCATGAGATCCTGTATACTAGTTCCTACCAAGCTATCGGGCTGAAGATCGAGGAGAGACCTGATGTTGGAGGAAACATACAAGAACAAGCCTGATGTAGAGAGCTTTGTCCAGAGTTCACTGTCGCCAATACCACCGTTTGCTTCGAGGTTGCGGCGACTAAGAGCAAACACAGGCCGCTTGCGGCCTACCAGAATAATGCACTTTCGACCCTTTCCTTGTTCAACAAACAGCGACCCATGACTCTCGAACCACGTGTAACCGCTGTGCTTTCTGCGTATTCGGAAAACAATATTAACAGGGTTTCCAGTTGTTGTGTCTTTAAGCTCGCGCGTAACAGGGACAATGTCAGACGGGTGGCAAACTGTTGAGAGTGAGTTGCCAACCAGGTCCGCCGCCTCGTATTCCAAAACCTTCTTGCATGACGGTGAAAGATATAGGAAGAGACCCTTGAGAGAGAGAACGTGAACCACATCGTCGGTGTTCTCCAGAAGCATCTTGTCCCAGGATTGCTTGTGCCAGTCTGAGGTGAGGCCGTTGGGACTAAACTGTTGCAACAAGGTTGAGACGTCGTCCACTCCCAGTGTCTGACCGTTTTCGGGTTCCCACTGACTCGATTGTGGTGGTGTCCAGATGTATTGGCCGATATCGCTGTGCTTGTAGTTCACCTTAACACCACCAAGATCTTGGTTAGAAGCGATAGCATCTGGGCATTCAACAAGATCGATCTGGAAGCCAATAAAATATCTGATTTCATCTGTATCCCAAGGGATAGGAATCATGGTTAGAAGGTTCAAGAAAGGCTTCCCACCCTTTCGATAGTTGATAAGACTCTGTTGCACTTCCCTACCCTCGTGAACCATCTTCTTCAGATTGAATACGGCACCGTCGTCAACAAACTCACGCTTCGATCCTGCTTCGACTTTGCCATCAGGAGCTTGAAGAAAGCGGCAGTTCTGGCCAACAATCTCATGGCGACTATAACCGGTAAGGTTCTGAAAGTTGTCGGAAACGTATATAATAGGACAGTCGTTCATGGAGACATCGCAGACGACGAAGGCGCAGGACATATCGACGGCACCAAGTTGGATTTTAGGATTCTTTCGTGTAGCGACTAGCCACAGAGCCTTGAGCATATCAAATCCACTTTTCGAATATATTGTCTTTTCCTTTGAATCTCTAGGAGTATCGCCCGTTGACGGAGTCGTTGCAACCGAAGCGCTAGTAGGTTGTGTGACGGTTGAAGAGGACATGGTTCCATGTGACTGCTGTTGAGGAGGGGAAACGACGGAACCGGAAGCAGTTGAAACTTGGCGAGAAAGCGTGGGCAAGTTCTGATTATTATCTCCAGTATTTGCATTATTAAAATTCTGATGGTTACTCATCGTGTTGTCGGTTGGCTCTTCGATCGTGTCCAAGGTAGTGTTGGCAGGGGCGGAGATCGAATTGGTGGTAGGAGTATCACCTTGGTTCATGGTCATAGAACCGGCATCTGGGGAGAGGTCCATGGAAAAGTCATTACCAACTTGAATTTGAGGGGTAAGTTGACCTTGTGGGAACTGTCCTATGGTCGGTGAATAAAGGTTCATCGGTGAGCCATTACCTGCCATTTGCGCCCCTACACTCATGCTGGCAAATGTAGAGGGCATCATGGAACTCATCATGTCGGGAGAGATGGTCGCATATTCGCTGGGGTCGGCTGTCATATAGTTGCCCATTTGGTCTATGCCGATAGAGGTATTAATGGTAGGAAAGCCATCTCCTACAGGTTGATTGAACTGATAGGAATTGAGTTCGCCGTTATCGGTCCCGAAAGTCATCAGATCACCGTTGCCAATAGAAGACATCCGCCTCTGTCCTTGCTGATGTTGCTGTTGCTGCTGCTGTTGCTGCTGTTGCTGCTGTTGTTGCTGTTGTTGCTGCTGTTGGGCCATTTGGAACTGGCCCATAGAATTCGAATAGGCCTGAGGCATGCTCTGCCGGCGATATAGCTTATCTTGGTTGTCGCGAACAATGTCATCAAGGGAGTCACCTCCCGGGAAAAAAGAAGGGTCGTTCATATTGTGCTGCAGATGGTTCGGCTGATTCTGTGACATGCGATGTTGTTGTTGGAACTGCTGGTGTTGGTGTTGCTGCTGCTGCTGCTGTTGATGGGGGGAGTAATAGCCATCCATAGCGACAGCATCTGGCTGGACGGCCAAGCCAGGCACTCGAAGAAATTGATGAGCGGGTGTTGTCCCGTATGTGTCGTGCTTAGCCAAGCAGGCAATGCGCTGATTCGACTACCGAGGAGTCGGTAAGGGCCGCCTGTTAAAAGGACCCTAGGTGCAGCGGAGCAAAGTGCGGAGATTGATGGCAAACGTGACAATACGAAGAGGACAGAAGAGATCGGGAAAATGCGAAGTCAGGTAGAGTTAGGTTAGGTTTAGTCGAGTCGAGTCGGGTCGGGTCGATGTCGAACGTGACAAGTCAGGCTGGAGAGATCAAGCAGCCGAGCGAAAAAGAGAGGGCCAGGGTATGGATAATCGCAGATGGCAAATGCGCGGGGGTGGATATTCGTGCTCGCTCGAATTTGTACTGCTCAGAGTTGGACTGTGGCTCCAGAATCGAAAGTCGGAGGCTCGGAAGGACGGGAATCAAGCGATGACAAGAAGCGCCGCAAAATATCAAATTCTGCGTTCGAAGCAGGATCGCATCACGTCGAAGAGGGGGGGGTCCGCTGCGATTATCGTTCGTCGAAGGGGAAAACGAAAGACGGATGGAGAAGTAGGGTACGGTATGGCAAAAGAAGAATGGGAATGCGTAAGGACTACGGAGTACCTAAGCAGATGGGTGGGTGTGTGGGTG
>JAALXI010000390.1:0-22469 GCA_012977755.1 Fusarium nurragi | reverse complement strand
ATAGGGGTTAGGAAATTATATTGCGGTTAGTGCGTAAAAGGTAGGTATATATAGAAGGTAGGTACCACACACTATATAGTAAAAGTAAAACTAAACCACGTACTTGTCTGATCCATAATTTTATTATACACATTGTATTCTTTATTAATATAACATCCTGCCTTTAAAATCAAGAATATTTAATGGCAACAGTAGTTAATTAAGATAATAACCCTTTGTCCAACTTCGGCCTTCCTCCTACCTGTAGCGAAGGCGAAATTGAAGATGCAGGTTACCCTTGGCCCCAGTAATATGGTCTCTCAGCAAAAACTCTCCTTTTCCTCCAGGGCCGCTTGCATCGCGGGACAAGCTTCGACTCGAATCCGGAAGGCGGCTGAAATCAAATTTGTATAAAATGTGTGCCAGGCTCAGTGTCAATTCGTGGTAAGCAAAACCTTTGCCCACACAGCTCCTAGGACCGCTCGAGAAAGGTACAAATGCGCTTCGGGCCAATTCAACCGTCTCTTTTGTCGAACCGACCTCCCCGATAATCCACCTCTCCGGGAGGTACTTGAAAGGCTCCTTGTGATAACGAGGATTATGATGAAGGCTATATATCCCGGTACCGACGTCTACCCCCGCTGGTAGGACCATGTCGTCGACGGTCATGCCTCCAGGTGAAATCTCTCTCCAAAGGGCACCACCGACGGGAGGAGACATTCGGAGAGCTTCGTCAATACAGGCGCGGAGGTAAGTACATGAGTTGAGCTGTGGCCCCATGCAAAGGTCGTCCTGGCTCTTGAACTTGCCCCGGATTTCCGAGGTTGCGCGATCATAGGCCATCAGATTGCCGCTTAGGTAAAATAGTGCTGCTGCGAGTGTGGAAGAGGACGTGTCTGAGCCGGCTACCACGAGCGTAGCGCACTCGGCCCTAATCTGGGACGTATCTAATGCTTTTCCCCCTTCTGGATCCTTCGCAGTCTCGAGGAAAGAGAAGACGTTCCCGTTGTCGGAGAGAGATGCCTTTGACCGATCCTTGAGTAGGGAGGTAACGAAACCGAGAAATCGGTTCCGACCCTTGATGGAGCTTGGAAAGAGACGCTTGTCAATTCTACCGAGCGAAAGCATAGGCGCCTGGACAAGGGCGCTTATGCGGACATTAGAATCCACCAGCGCTTCGGTCACAAAGCGGAATCCCGTCTCTGTAAGTGCATTGTACCTCATACCGAAGACAACCTCGGACATGATGTCGAAAGTGAAGTAGTCACCTGAATATCAGTGGTTAGCCGTCAATTTTTCAGTAAATTGCGAACGTTGTTCTCCACAGAAAACCTACTTTGACGGGACATGTCTATTGCTCCTCCTTCTGTATCAGCGTTCTCCTTGCTTTTGGCTGTTGCTTCAAGGTTACCACACAGGGCCGCAATATGCCTCTTCAAAACATTCTCGTACGAGAGTACCTTAGAATCGGATAGGGCAATGCTCAGTATTCTTCTCCTCCATGAATGTTCCTCTTTGTGCCGCATCGTAAGCGTGTTCGGCGCACCGTGAACTAGGCATTTATATACGGCCGACTTGACGTTGTTTGCTTTGTGGGCATAGATCTCTATAGTAAATGTCTCATGTGTCAGCGACAGATACTATGCAATAAAATCAACGTGCATCTACCTACGTTTTGCTGCCGTGTTTGTGTCGATGAGAAGTCGAGATGGCCCGTACCTCACAACAGGTCCTATATACAGGGTCAGCACCGGTATTTTCGGCAAAAAAACAATCGATTGAGCGACATACCGTACTTCTTATGACATTGATACATGTCTGTGTGGAGAGTCCCCCTCCACGCATGATACCCAGCATAAAGAGTGGTGCAGCGGCCGATGAAGGGCCCTGGATAACGTGCTAGGGGATGAAGGACGAACTGTTTGATGTAGAAGTAGACTGCCTGACAAGGCTGTATTTAGCTGGGTTTTTTAAATCCCACATGGGATGGAACTGTGTATCCGGTACTTACAGCGAGCACTACGACGCATATGAAAAAGAACCCAGTGCTCATCTCGAGGGGCTGGGATTCCAGGTTCATGAAGATTTGTTTGATGAAGTTGATCTGTAAGTTTCCTGTTTTCTCAAACCAAGCTTGATCCATAGCCAAGGGCTGCGGTTAGGGAAAAGATTGAGTAAAGCGGGCAAATTTCCGACACAAGCAAATTTAAAAAATGCGTTTAGCCTCTCTTAAGTTCAAACTCGAAGTTATAAAAGCGCTTAGTAAATACTACCAAGCCATATTATGGTCTAAGTCACTGTGTTGCTATCAACGCCCCACGACTCCAGGCTTATGGTTCACGTGATATGAGGTAATATGGAATTGCCGTATTATGTTATCCTGACATCACCTCAGCAGGCCGCATTGGTGGCAACATAAGCCTAATAAACGACGGATATCCTCCTGGACGTAAGTTTAAACAGAGTTCCAGGCATAAAATCCGCCTTCTTCAAGCGGGATCGCTTACGTCGTTAATTTGAACGCTCCACTGACCATAGTTTTGTTAGTCGCCCTTCCTTCTCCGACCTGTCGCCCACATTACTTCGCCTTCTGCGAGTGATGATGGATCTCTTGACGAATATTTCCCATTCGTTTCGTCCAATCGTGGCTGGTCTTTTTGCTGCCTGCCTGCTTCTTATCGTGCGTTTTCCTTTGCCGGTAAGACCTAGAACACCTTACAGGGAAGTCTTGGCTTAAACTTCATCTTATGCGTTCTCAGCTTTGGACCTGTGTTTATCGGTTATTCTGCCATCCATACACCCGATATCTCGGGCCATTCTCCGCCAAACTAACGGGTTGGTACTCGGTTTTTCACGCATATGCTGGAGATCTTTATACAGATATCTGGAAATGCCACGAGAGATACGGTAATTTAAAAAGTCCTTTAAAACAGCTCCTTAGTATTCGATTGTAACGGCGACTCATCTTCTAGTGACATCTGCTAGAATCTAGGGTGTCAAAGGAGACGTAGTTAGATACGGTCCGTATAGACTGTTGGTCAGAACAGCAGATGGTCTGAAAGGTATGTATCAGTAACTGACTCTAATAATTCGGATTGGTGAAATAAAAACTCTTCAGGCAGGCATATGATGCGTACCAGAATTATACTGGCATGGGAAGAATGTGCAAAAAGTGAAATTATAGCTAAGGATATCCCTAGTTCTAGGTGTAGATCCTACTTTAGGTATAGTTAACATTAAGAAACTGTGACTGGTGTAGGATTGGTTGATGCTGTCTTGACTTTTTGTATTGGTTGTTATTGGTCTAGGCTATATTATGACAGGTGCAATAAGTAGTATTTTATATCTTTTCGAAGGTCTTTTAAGGTTATTAGATATATAAGGAATAAGCTGCTACAAGCTATCATTTAGATGTTAAGTTATAATCCTTAAAACATGGATTAAAACTGTGTTCTTTATTATTGTAGCAACCTTGCCTTTGAGAGGAAGGATATCAGATAGATATAGATTAAGGCTATGATTACCGACTGCAGCTTAACTCGTTCCATAGGGAAGGGAAGGGTTGCAGAGGAATGCCCTAGTAAATGTGTGTTAAGTTAAATGTGTTTTAAACAACTACATTCCGACAAGTTAAAACAGGAATAGCAAAGTGGAAAGAGGCATCTGGAATGTTGATGAAGTATTCCGTCTTTATAGTAGTCATGTGTCGTACGAAGCTGTGTAGTATTTCCGCGATATCCCTCCTCTACTTCGGCTTCACAGATGCCCAACTAAGGAAAGGCCAGCTGAGGGCCGTCGCACAGCAGAAAATAGTGGCCGCAAGGAAAACGTTCTGAATCCCGTGATTATAGCCTTGAATAGCTATCTCGAGCTCCTCAGGAGAAAGGATGTTTCTGACCGACTCAAACCCATTCTCGAGAGTGTCACTGTTGACGGTTCTAAGAACCCTGGCCAGGGCCGCGATTTCGGTCAAGAAGAGGTTCTGAGAAATGCAGATGGATATGACGCCACCCATGCTGTTTGCCAGCATGACTGTCGACGTTGCATAAGCAACTTCGGACCCTTTCAAAGCCGCTTGTGCCCCGATGAAGGATTGTTGCACACCTATGCCGGTACCACACCCGTACAGTATCTGAAACCCGATGACTTGAGCTTGGGACATTGTCGGGGCCACGGTATGCATCAATCCTGAGCCAATAGAAGCCAAAGCCGTAGCAGTCATAACGAATGGTGGTAAGTATCCAACAACCATGACCCCTATCCCAGCCGTGACACTTGCACCAACTATCGCGGCAGCAAGAGGTAACATCCGGACACCGGCATCGATGGCAGACTCTTCCCTAACTGCCTGAAACCATGTAGGTAGCTGTACGAGATATCAGCTCTTGTTCACTCCTCAATCTGTGGAACCGATCACCGTTAAGTCCCGGTCCAAGTGCGCCAACATATACGCTCCGAGGGGCGCCATCTCTTCCGACTCACATAGTATAGTATAAGGTACTGGCCGCTACCAAAGCAAAATGCATTCAAGAGGGAAGCCGCGAATGCCCTATTCTTCAGAAGTCGCACGGGGAGAATGGCCTCTTCTCCCGCAAAATACTGATGTACGCCGATGCAGATAAAGGATATAGCAAAGACAGCGAGCAGAGCGATAATTCGTCCGTCATTCCAAGCGTATTCGATGCCGCCCCATTGGAGTGCAAGGGAGAGACAAGCAAGACTGCCGGTAATGGCGGCGGCGGCGATGAGATCGAGTCTGCGTAGCAACTCCCAACAGGTTCCAAGATATCCTCGTCCCGATGCCCAAGATGTACGAGACGAAGGCATCGGAGGGGTGAAGAAGAAGAAGAGCGCCATAGAGAGGGCTAGGCCCATTGGAAGATTAATCCAGAAGCACCACCGCCAGCCAATGCTATCGGCAATTCCGCCTCCGATAACAGGCCCAACGGCGAGGGCAATGCACTCCAGAGCGCCGATAAGTCCGGTGTAAGCGGCCCGTTGATGCAGAGGAATAATAATGGCGGTCATGCTGGACAACCACCACAGATCTCAATCAGCCATCGTGGATTTGAAATCTAGACTGGCTACCAGCCCGTTATACACTTACATTAACGCTCCAGACAGGATGCCTGCTCCTCCCAAGCCGGCCACCGCTCTGCCGCCGATAAAGGTAGGTGAGTTCTTGGAGAGAGCACATATCAGAGAGCCGCCACATAAAAGACCAATGCACATCAAAAATATTGTCCTGGGATTGAACGTAGCATATAGCTTGCCCATCAAAGGTTGTGTGGCGCCGGTGACGAGCAGACTACAGTGAAGTACCACGTCCGGTCAGAGCAGCTCCATTTCTCTCTCCGCTTCCACGGACAGCAAGGGAAATACGTACTAGACTGATCCGTACCATCCGACGTTGGTTACAGAGTTGAATTCGTCAGCCAAAGTTGGCACCAAAGTCGCAACGATAGTGGCGTCAAGCGCGCATAAGAAAGCAGCGAGGCCGAGGGAGGTGATGATCAGGACCCGGCCCGCGACTGTTGAGGCGCCAGTACCGGCCTTGGAATGCTGACCATCTGCAATATCATCATCTGTACAGTCCTCGCCTTGTAGACCTACGGAGCGCACGGGGGGCCTGTCTTCCACGTTAGCCACCGTGCCTGGGGTTGTGTCTTCCAGCATTATTGAGTCGAATGCGGGCGAGGGATCCTTGTTCCCCCAGAATAGAGCTTAAGAGAAAACGAGATGAAGAATTGGATGTGAAGGACGTGACGTGACTATGGAAGAAGCAGTGCTGGTCGCGACTTATTCATGGTTGTCAGTAAATATAGTTACGATTTGCACAAGGATGATATAATAAGAGTGAATTGAGTAAGCTAATGTCGTAAAACCGCTAGGCCAAAGTACCTAAAAACGAAGGCCTCCGTTATAGAGATAACAGAGACTTAGGGCTTATATACTGATTACAACAGCTAATCACTCGCAAGCCTTAGTAGAGGCTGAGAGCTAGTCCCGTTTTCGAGGTTAGTGTTTGAAAGGTTGTGTGACACTCTAAATAGTTGAGCTTGTATGTGTGTATTAAATATGTGACTAGGGGGTTCTTCTGGATGTATCTGCTCAAATGAATTTATCAAGGTTAACAGTGAGGATTGGAATATCTCCAGGATCATTTTTATGATGATGCTATGTGACCAATTTAAGAACAGCCAAGTGAGGACTAGGTTATGTTACCTATGAGTTATATCCGCCTGTCATTAGGTAAATAAGAATATGAGCGCAAATATCTTCAAGTCCTCACCGCCATCGTAAATGCTATCACCAGTGTCGGATTGGCTTTACTGAAAAACTTCCAACACTCGTTACATACTGGGGTGAGCTTTACTTATGCAAGGCCTCGATAAGATTACATAAGCTTCACTCATTGCATCCCCTCTGACATTTCCTGTGATCCACTTACCTTATGTAAGGGTTTGTACCATTAGCTAAGACAATAAATTAGCTCCCAAAGCTGTGCCAACTCCAATGCGAGATATCCAAGGTAGATCTAGTGTCTAGTTCCGAATAGCTTTGAATAGCGACACTTTCGAGGCTGCATAATACACAGCTACCAGTCCGCTGTAAATAACACCAAATTGGACCTACACGCAACGTAAAGTGTACCCAAAAAGAAAGAGAAAAGAAACAACAACATTAGCAACAACGTCGCAGAGACAACCACCGGCAAAAGGGTACTACGCCGAACACCACAACTTACCAGAAGATGGAATCCTGTGAGCCTTTTGCTCACGATGAGAACTTTGTCTGCGAACTTTCGTCCTTCCCGGGAGGAGTCTCGAGTTCGAACAGCATTCAATGTGAAAAGATTGAACTTGATGGGTTGGTGTTGCCGTCATCTGTCATTAATGCTGGATGGGCCTTCACACTTCGACTGTATAACGGCAACTCTATGGTCTGTTTCCAGACCACCTCGTCCGACCAAGATGACAGGGTAGTGACTTGCAAGATTGAGGAGGCAGACACACTGCAAACCATCAGCCGTCGACTTGCCCAGGCAGAGAGCACGCTGGACAGCAAGTCCTGCATCGACTCTTATAACACCACCACCTTATTCGAGGGCGAGGATACTCGCACTGAACACACGCCACTGGAGGCTAACCTAGGCTCCAAGATACAAGTTGCGCTACATGTCAGCAAATCAACCTTCAACCTTGTCTATCGACGTAGCTTCATGTCGGAAGCCGAAGCCAAAAACCTCGCGGCAACATTTGCTCATGTCATGTCTAGCGACGTCGGCTTGCGACAAGACAGTGCAACAGTTCGGGATGTGAGCATTAGCGAGAGGGACTTGAGCCAGGTTATGCGCTGGAACAGCCGAGAGTTATTTTCACACAGGAACATGCTGGTTCACGAGATATTCACCACGCGGGCCAAGACGCATCCAGAAGCATTGGCCATCGACGCTTGGGACGGGAACATGACGTATGGCGCACTAGAGAATGAATCGAACGTCTTGGCAAGGCAGCTTCAGCAACAGGGCGTGAGACCTGGCTCACGAGTACTATTCTGCTTCGCCAAGTCGCGATTGGCCGTCGTGTCCATGTTGGCCGTCTTGAAAGCTGGTGGCGCCTGCGTTCCCCTGGACACTAGATCCCCAGTGGAACGAGTTGGTCACATCGTCAAGATGACCTTGGCCAAGCATGCGGTGGTCGGTGGGCTTGAGGCTGCTGCCCTCTTCGGTCGGTCGGGTACCAGCATTTGTGTCATTGATGTCTTCCAGGCAAATCTAAATCTTGGTGATAATCAGGTCGTCTTTGCACCCTCGGCCGTGGCCATCGACGATCCCGCCTTCTGCCTCTTCACGTCCGGCAGCACCGGGGTCCCGAAGGGCATCATGATCCCACATTCCCAACTTTGTACAGGCGTTTGGGCATACCGGGATCGTTTCGGCGTCGGCGAGGAGGCGAGAATATTGCAGTTTTCCTCGTATACCTTCGACATCGCCATTGCCGACGTCTTCACAGCTTTATTCTACGGCGGCACCCTTTGCATCCCATCTGAGGAGGACCGTATGGGCGGTTTGCAGAACTACATTCTGCAGACCCGCCCAAACTGGGCAATCTTGACACCAACGGTTGCCAGGTTGCTGGAGCCGGGAGCGGTCAAACGTTGTATCTCAAAGCTGGTGCTCACAGGCGAGCCTTCTACAGAGTCTGACATCGATGGCTGGATAGATGCTGGTATCGACGTTTACAATGTGTACGGTCCAGCTGAGAATACACTCATCACTACCGCCTCCAAGGCTGTCAAGGGCCGGGCTTCTAACATCGGCTATGGGGTCAACACCCGGACTTGGGTGGCTGACCCATCCAGCGAGCGCCTTGTGCCGGTTGGCTGTATCGGTGAACTCATCATCGAGTCTGGTCACCTCGCCCCTGGCTATGTGGACAGCTCAACCGCGGCCAGCAAGGCCTTTATCGACGGCGACGTGAGCTGGATACCTAGACTCCCTGCAACTGAGGTATCTGGTACGAGGCGATTCTACCGCACTGGTGATCTAGTTCGGTATTGCGACGATGGGTCACTCCTTTGTATAGGACGTGCCGATAACCAAGTGAAGCTGGGAGGGCAACGAGTAGAACTCGGGGACGTTGAGTATCACATTCGAGCGAGTCAAGAGACGGCTGATGTAGCTGTCTTTCTCCCAAAGCAAGGACCCCTTCGCAATCGACTAACGGCACTGTTGCGAGTAGCAGGTCTAGACTTCCAGCCACAATCGCATCAAAACCATAAGGATAAGTCCAATCTCATATGCTGTCCAGGCTCGCTGCAAGAGCGGGCCACAGCCAGGCTTCAGCAGAGCTTACCGTCCTATATGCTCCCGTCAACTTGGATCTGTATCGACCAGTTTCCTCTTTCCGCCTCAGGCAAGCTCGATAGGAAAGCTCTCGGAGCTCAACTTGAGTCACTGTCACACGAAACCTATCTCGCCATCCTCGGTGCCGAAGTTGAAGAAAAGTCCGACAAGGATGTTATCCTGGCGGGTAGTCGCCAACCTCAAGAGGCACACAATGAAGACCTGCTCCTCAGCGTGTGCAGTCAAGTGTTGAACTTACCCGTGGACAAGATGCCAACTTCTAGATCCTTCATTCGTCTTGGGGGGGATTCCATCACAGCTATTCAAGTCTCCTCCTTGATGAGGAGGTCGCTGGATAAGCTGATTAGGGTCAAAGACCTCCTCTCAGAACTGTCCCTGAGCCAGGCCGCTCTGCGCATCTACGAGCCCTCCAAGTCATCAAGAGCTCCAGAAATTCAGATAAGCGGAAAGGTCGCCCTTTCGCCCATCCAACGCCTATTCTTTGAGACTGCTGAGGCATCAGCAGCCTGGAACCACTACCATCAGAGCGTCCTCCTATCATTGGAGGAGCCCAGAGCACCTCAAGCTGTGGAGGCCGCCATACGCGGACTTGTAGAGCGACATCCAATGCTTCGTGCCCGATTTGAGAAGGCATCTAACGGAGAGTGGCAGCAGTACATCCCTTCAGAAATCGATAACACCTCATACTTGCAAGTCTTCGCAGAGACGCTGAGCTCGACAGGTCAAGAGGCAGCCATGCTCGAAGCCCGGCAGAGCCTCGATGTCATAAAGGGACCTCTTATAAAAGCTATATTGTTTGCGGGAGACGGCGCTGCTCGCGCAAGCCCCTTGCTGTTCATCGTAGCTCACCACGCAGTGATGGACCTTGTGTCGTGGAGAGGACTCTTGGAAGAGCTCGAAGTGTCCCTGACCACTCCCACAACCAAAGAAGGACTATCGTCGCTGTTTCGAGAATCTGTATCCTTCCTGGCGTGGTCCGAGTCACAGTCACAGATGGCGGAGAGGCTCAAACCAGACCGAGTGATCCCACCCGGACCTCGCATACCCGCAGCCGCGTTCGACTACTGGGGAGTTAGGCCTGACGAGAACGTGTACGGCACCGTTAGCGAGGTGCGGGTGCCTCTCGGCAAGGCTGTTACGGACACCCTGCTATACGATTGCCATAACGCGCTGCGTACCGAAGTGGTCGACGTTCTCCTGGGAGCAGTCCTCATATCCTTCAAGAGAGCCTTCCCAGGACGGTCGATGCCAGCAGTCTTTAATGAAGGCCACGGCAGAGAGTCCGCGGAAGCTGATGGCCTCGACTTGTTACGTACCGTTGGCTGGTTCACAATCATGTCACCCGTATATGTGCCTACAGTTGACGCTGGGGATGTGGTAGATGTAGTTGCGCGAGTTAAAGACTACCGTCGGGCTACTCCTGACCATGGTTTCCAGTATTTCTCTAGCAAGTATCTCACTCAAGCCGGTGGTGAGGCTTTTGAGCACCACCTGCCTGCCGAAATCCTGTTCAACTACGAAGGGAGATATCAAGCCATGGAGAGAGAGACATTGCTCCTCAAGCCGCACCAGTGGCACGCAGGAGAGGCTCTTGCGGACCAGGGCCCCGATCTCAAGAGGTTCTCTTTATTTGAACTCTCGGCGGCGGTTCTTCCAGACGGCCAATTGCATCTCACTTGTTCCTGGAACCAACGCGCCAGGCACCAGGACAGAATTGGCGTCTGGCTCAACGCCCTACTTCCCGCCGCGATAATGGAAACGGCCTCGACCCTCAAATACGTCTCGCCTCGCCTCACGCTAGCCGACGTTGAACATTTGCGGCTGAATGATTATTCCGCGATTGAAGACCTGCAGGGAGTGATTCTATCTATACCAGAAGTTGAGACTCTCGCCGACATGGAGGACATCTACCCTGGGTCTCCCATGCAGGACGCCCTGGCCATGAGCCAGTCCAAAGTCAAGGATGGGGCATACCAAGTCGAATTCACGTGGAAGGTCATGGTCGCCTCAGGTAAGCCCTACGAGGTCGACACGGAGCGCCTCATAGCAGCTTGGCAGCAGGTTGTCGACCGCCACGCATCCCTGAGGACAGTTGTCCTCGAGGCAGAGGCGACGGCTCCCGGTGCTGGTCTACTTCAACAGGTCGTTCTGAAGAAGCACAAGCCAGTTGTTCAAGTCCTTGATGCCCAGGACGTTGAAGCTGCGATTGAGCTTCTCGATGGCTTCGCCTCGCCCATTGAAAAAGGTCTGCTTGTAGACAAGAAGCCCCCGCATAGGCTCCTTATCTGCACAACCATACAAGAAGGCACGGTTGTGAGGCTCCAAGTCAACCATGTCATCTTCGACGGCATGTCGACGATCTCGCTGCTTAGGGATTTCGCCGACGCATACGAGACAGGAGGCCAAGGCAGAAGTGCAGCCTCAATAACGTCACCATTCGCTACGTTTGTAAGATACATAAGGGACCAGGACCGGCGAGATGAGAGCCTGGCGTATTGGAAGACGTATCTCGCCGACGCGACGCCTTGCCTTTTCCCTCACCTCGTCGACGACGACCTTGGTCAGGATCTGGGTCGTCGAGGCTCGGTACCGGTACTCCTCCACGTAGATGGTTCTGCACTTAGAGAGTCGTTGAAACAGCTGGGCATCACTATGCCGGCTCTGTTCCAGATGGTCTGGGCCCTGGTTTTACGCACTTATACCGGGAAGAGCCAGAGCGTCTTCGGGTACCTTGCCTCGGGCCGAGACGCTCCCATAGACGGCATTGACGACGCAGTAGGTCCGTTTGTCAGTATGCTGGTATGTTTGGTTGACTGGGACCGCCATGGTGGTCTTGTCGCGACAGATATCGCACGTCAGATCCAGGGGGCCTCGGCTGACTCGATGGGCCACCAGGCCAGTTCGCTCGCCGAGATGTATGATGCTCTCGCTAACCCCGATGCTGTACCCTTATTCAACACTGCCATTAACTGTCTACCAAGCACGACGCCCAATGACGGCTCAGATTCCGATGCCTTGATAGCCTTTGAGGAACTGTCACTGATGGACCCAACCGAGTTCGACCTCTTCCTGATCGTTGGGGGCGCCGGCGGTGAGAATGGCGATGCCTCTGTAAACGTTAAACTGGACTATAGTCTCTCATCCATCAGCCATGAACACGCCGTCAACGTCGCCGCAACAGTCAGCCACGTCTTGTCCGAGTTCATCCGCGACCCCTACAGGGCACCCAGTGAGGTTTCGAGCATCAGTGGTCGTGACTCTGCCAACATCTTCACTTGGAACAAGCAGCTTCTCGAACCGGCAGAGGAAAACCTACAAGACATGTTCACCAAGACGGTCACGGAACATGGCGATAAGGAAGCCGTGTACTCTTGGGACGGGACACTCACATACCGGCAGCTGCATGAGCTAGCGAGTCGTTTGTCGACCCATCTCGTTTCGCTTGGGATCGGTAGGGATTGCAAGGTGCCACTCTGCTTCGAGAAGTCCATGTGGGCAGTAGTCTCCATCCTCGCCGTTGTCCAGGCAGGTGGCTGCTTCGTCTTGCTTGACCCTAGTCATCCCGAGTCGCGTCTCAGCATGATCATGGACGAGATAAAGCCGACTGTTCTCCTGTGTTCTCCACTCATCAGCAGGACAAAGCGGTTTAAGGGAACTGCAATAGCTGAAGAAACCTCACCACAGTTAACGATACTCGAGATTGATGAGCCATCGCTCAGCGCTCTCCCTCAACCTAACCCGAGTCTCGAACGACACCAAAAGACCGTCATCAGCCCCGACGACGATCTTTACATTGTCTTCACCTCGGGTACAACAGGAACTCCAAAAGGAGCTGTAGCCACACATCGTGCGCTGGCCACCGGTCTCTATGAGCTCGCCGAAGCATGCGGCATGATTTCGCTGGCTCCTTCACTGCGGTCGCTCCAGTTTGCCTCATACAGCTTCGACGCCTCTATTGGTGACATGTTCGGCACAATCAAGGCAGGAGGATGTATTTGCATACCGCGCGAGGAAGACCGTAGCCCGGCAGGCATCACTGCCTTTATCAAAAAGAGCGGTGCTAACTATGCCGGTTTTACGCCATCGTTCGCATTCCACCTCGATCCCAAGTTACTGCCAAGCCTCAAGGTACTTGTCATGGCGGGAGAACCTCTCTCTGCGTCGCTCGTGAGCACCTGGAGTCGCCAGGTCAGATTGGTCAATATGTACGGACCGACCGAGGGTACTGTCTGCTGCATAGCCAACACCCAAGTCTCGATGGGTACTTCGGCCGCCAACATTGGACGCGGCCACCGGACCTCCACTTGGATCGTTGACCACGAGGACCATACTCGTTTGCTACCAGTTGGAGCCACCGGCGAGCTTCTCATCGAAGGACACATCCTCTGCAGTGGATATCTCAACAGGCCCGACAAAACCGCCGAGGTCTTCATCCGCAGCCCGCCGTGGTTGGAGAGTCTACGCCCTAACAGCATGCTTTACAAAACAGGAGACTTGGTCCGCTACAATGCTGATGGCAGCATCAGCTTCGTCGGCCGTAAGGACACGCAGGTCAAGATGAATGGCCAGCGTTTTGAGCTAGGCGAGGTTGAGCATGCTCTACGTTTATCCTTGGAACCGTCTTGCGAGCCCATCGTCGTGGAACTTCTCAAAAGAGCCCAACAGGGCGAGCCTGACATCCTCGTAGCCTTTATATGTGTTGGAGGCGGGGGCAAAGATACCGGCAGCGAACCGGAGATCAAGCCTGGCAACAAGGATGGACACGACATCATCGCCACGAGTCAAGCATGTCTAGCTAGGTTTCGAGCTGTCATGCACAAGTTGCCACATGCCCAATCCGTTGCCTGTGCACTACCGCTGTACATGATGCCACAGGCTTATGTCCCCTTGGAGCGGTTGCCGCTCTCCATGACCGGAAAGGTGGACCGTCTGGCTCTTCGTGCGAGGTGCGAATCGCTGAGCCGCAAACAACTTGTCGGATTCACATCGTCGTCGGCTTCAACCGAGGAAATGGACCAGGTTGGATTCGACAAGAATGGTGACGGCAGCCTCGAAGACCGATTGGCTAGGATTTGGGAGAAGGTCCTCGGAACCAAGGGCATTGGAAGGGAGAGCGACTTCTTCCGCGTCGGAGGGAATTCCATGGCGGCCATCGCCCTCAGGACCGAGGCGCGACGCTATGGACATGTTTTGTTCGTGGCCGACATCTTTGCTAATCCTAAACTGGCCGACATGGCCAAGATCTTGTCTGCGTCGTCGTCGTCTTCATCATCGACACCCTCACAAGAGACCCCAGAAACCATGGCCAAACTATCGTCTACCTCGACTCCGAAGTCGATATGGACGCCCATCTCATCCACCCCAGCCTCATCAGGCGGAATAGGTGACAACAAGACCAGTGATTTATGCTCGTCTTGGTCACCCGAGGTCCATCAAGAGCCGCCGACTATCCACAATATAGACGAAGCGGCGCGAGCCTGCGGCTTAGCCCCTGAACAAGTCGAGGACGTGTTTCCCTGCACGCCAATGCAAGAAGCTTTTGTGGCTTTGTCCTCGATGGCCAGAGCACGGTCGTCGTACGCCTTGCATGCTCCCTTCCAACTTCCTCTTGACCTGGACAAAGGGAAATTCCGATCCGCTTGGGAGAGCACGGTTAGGACACATGCCATACTACGGAGCAGGATGGTCACAAGGGCCGGGGGCAGCCTTGTTGTCATCGGGAAGGATGTCGAGCCGGTGCAGCAGTTGACAGTCCCAGATGTAAAAGAATACCTGGAGGAAACACAGCGCAAGGGCTTCAAGTCCGGCGCTCCTCTTTGCCGGCTTGCCTTGGTACATGATCTCGGAGATGATCGGGACTACTTCATCCTGAGCGCCCACCACGCCGTATACGACGGGTGGTCTATCAAGCTGATATGGAGCTACGCTCTCGCATTGTATCGCAACGGTGCGGCTCCAAACCCTGGGCCTCCCTTCCGGGAGTTCGCCGAGCAGCTTGACCTAGCACGCAATACATCAGAGTCGGAGGACTTTTGGCGGCAAACCTTGCGTGTTGACGATGAGGATGGCTTTCGGTTCCCCGAAACACCCGTATCCCACACCCCAGCATCCCGGGAGAGTAAAAGCTTCCGGTTCCATTTCCACAGAGATTCTACTGCCGCTGGCGCTACGGCGGCTAGCTACATACAAGCTGCGTGGGCCATCGTTCTGTCTCAGTATTCCGCAAGCCGAACCGTCACCTTCGGTGCTACTCTGTCCGGAAGAGACTTCCCCATGACTGACATAGAATACGTGGCAGGTCCTACCATCGCTACGGTGCCACGCCAGCTCGAGGTGCCCCCCGAGATGGCCGTTGTTGACTTTCTACAATATGTACAAAAGACGGGCGCCGTGGCACTACCGCACCAGCATCTTGGTCTTCACCGGATCCAGGCTCTCGGGCCAGCGGCCAAACAGGCATGCGAGTTTACTACTTTCCTCGTGGTCAACGATGATGTCGCATTAGGATGGTCACTACAAGATGTCGGGATCGTGCCCGTGCCGCTACACCTGCCTGATGTGCATCCCTATCCTCTCCTTGTCGAGATTGACAACGCCGGCGGCGATGAGCTTCACATACACACTGCTTTCGACCCTGTCTGCATCGATGAATCACTCGTCGACCGAGTCATGGGTCAGTTCGACCACATTCTACAGGTGCTTTGCCGGGCAGTATCTTCTGTCCCCTCGACGAAACTCGGCTCCGTTATGGACAGCATCGCCACGTCGCACCTCCGTACGGTCTTGGGCTGGAACAAGCACGCCGCCGACTTTGCCGAACCTATCGCTAAGCCCAGGGTCCACAAGCTTGTGGATAGAATGGCTCAAGAACAAGCAGAAAGCCCAGCCATTACCGCCCACGACGGGCAACTGTCTTACGGGGACCTCAACCAATGCGCCAATGAGCTAGCCCGCCGAATCCAGGAAACGGGCCTCGTAACCGCTGAGACTCCCTTTGTCGGCGTCCTCCTCGAGAGGTCTGCTGCTGCTGTGGTGGCTATGCTGGCGGTGCTGAAGGCCGGGGGTGCCTTCGTGCCGCTGAACCCATCTCAGCCTCTATCACGGCTGGGGAGTCTGATACAGGAAGCCGACATCAGGTTGATTCTGTCCTTGCCAGCGCACGATGACAATAACGACAACGACCTACTCGCCAGTCTTGGGCGCCATGCTAACGTTCTGCCGGTAGACCTATACTCGCTCAGAGCACGTGCACCTAGCGGCGATTATGATTATGCCGTCGCCGATGTCGGGCCCGATAGCCCTGCGTACCTTCTCTACACATCAGGAACAACGGGAAAGCCAAAGGGCGTCCTGATGGAGCACGGCGCCTGGTCCTGTGCAGTCATTTCTCAAGCCGACCACTTGGGCCTAAGCCCAAGCACTCGCATGCTTCAGTTCAGCAGTATCGCATTCGACGCTAGCATCTTTGAGATCTGGGGTACCCTATACGCAGGAGGTTGCCTGTGCATCCCATCGCAGCAGGAGAGGATGGACGACCTCCAGGGCTACCTCGGGTCACACCTTATCAATAGCATCTACCTGACGCCGAGTGTGGGCAAGCTTCTTCAGCCACGTCATCTTCCTCACGTGTCGTTTGCAGGCTTCGTCGGAGAGCCCCTGACGAGGTCGTTGGTCGAAGCCTGGACGATGCCTGGGCGACGCCTGGTTAACACCTACGGACCGACCGAAGCCTGTGTCATGTGCACGTCTAGAGACATCTCCCCAGACTCGCCCCATGAGAAACCGAGCATCAATATTGGGGCCGCTCTGGGGGCTGCCACATGGGTCATGAGCCCAACTCGGACGACGCTCTCCCCTATCGGCGCGGTTGGAGAGCTTTGCCTCCAGAGCCCATCGCTGGCACGATGTTACTTTGCGAATCCGGACAAGACGGCGCAGTCCTTCCCTTGTGACTTACTCGATACCTTACCGGGTAAGAAGAAGGGGACTCGGCTGTACCGGACTGGTGACATGGTGCGTTACGCTTCTGACGGCTCGCTGGATTTCCTGGGCAGACGGGATGGTCAAGTAAAGCTCAGAGGCCAACGGCTGGAGCTCGGAGAGATTGGTCACCATATCCAGCGCTTCATGGCAAAGAGGGCCGACTTCCGTGAAGTCTCGGTCCAGCTGTTCAAGCCTCCTTCTGGCGGCGAACCGTACCTGGCAGCACTTCTCGTCATGGACATTGCTTTCTCGCACGAGGTTCTTGGTGTCCAGTGCTCGCCCATGACGTCTCCAGGCGCCGACAGCAATCTCCAAGCCACTGTGGCAGAGTTGAAACGAAACATTCGCGGTGTCCTCCCCCACTACATGGTCCCCTCCCAGTTCGTAGCCATCTCTCGGCTTCCAATGGGGCCTACGGGCAAGCTCGATAATGTGTTCGTCAAGACGTGCCTCGGTGAACTGATGGAGCAGCCTCATGACGACATTCACGCTGAAGAGCAAGAGCTCTCGGAGAATGCGGTGCGTCTCCGCAGCTGGTGGTCGCGCGTGCTAACCCTTGATGTGCGATCCGTGAGGAGCGACGACGACTTCTTCTCGCTTGGAGGCAACTCCATCTCGGCCATGAGGCTGGCCGGGCTCGCACGTCTTTCTGGTTATCGATTACGGCACGACGACATCTTCTTCAGCTCGACACTTTCTGAGATGGCGCTTCTTGTCCACCCCCTCCCCGTCGTCGAGGCGATGCCGGCGATGGCATCGGGATTTGATATCCGGGGCGGTGATAACATCAACGACGTTCCTCAGGAAGTTCTGCTGCAGCTCAACGTCCCTAAGGAACGCATCGAAGACATCTACCCTTGCACGCCACTCCAAGAATCCCTGATGGCTGCCACAGCAAGGCATCCCGGGTCCTACGTCCTAGCTGAGTCGATGTATGTGACGGCATCCCAACTAGCTCCCCTCAAGGGGGCTTGGGCGGCAGTGTTTCGGGATTTTGAGATCCTGAGGACAAGGATCGTCCTCGACAACAGCCAAGAAGCTCTTCAAGTCGTGCTCAGGGACCAGCCCCTCGAGTGGGAAGAGTTCTCCGACGTTGGTGCATTTTTAAAGGCCATGGATACGTCCTTCGTCTACGGCAAGGCCCTGGCACGCGTTGCCATCATCAACCCGCCGAGACGCTCTGGCAACCATGAGGCAACTGAGGAGGGTATGGTACAAGCCATCTTCGGTGCTCATCACGCCCTGTATGATCGTTATTCCTTGTCGTTGATATGGCAGAAGGTTTCTCAGTACATATCCTCTCCCAACACTGCGCACGGCACGGTAGACACTACGGCGGCCTCTGTCAAGGCCATTGCGCCGTTCAAAGCATACGTCCAAGCCTTGTTACAGAGCGTCCAAACCGACCAGCCCGCAACTTTCTGGCGAGAAAAACTCGCTGGAGTATCGGCATCCACCTTTCCGCCGATACCCTCACGCCTCCTGTCGGGACACCAACCGTCTGCAAGGGAGACTCTTGAGACCAAGATACACCTCCCCGCCCGCCGCGATCGCCGGACGGTTGGTGCAACGACTGCTACGGTAGCTCACGCGGCTTGGGCGCTCACCGTCTCCCACTATACCGGAAATCGAGACGTCTTGTTTGGGGCGACGCTGTCCGGGCGCGAAGCCCTTGCGACCAGCATGGACAACCCCGAGTCCATTGTCGGGCCAACAATCACCACTGCTCCCTTTCGCACCGTCATCGACTATAGAACCATCGTCTCTGAATTCTTAACCGCCGTCCAGAAAGACGTGGTACGGGCCGCCCGCTTCGGGCGGATGGGGATCGCTTCAATCTCCCGCATCGATAAACACTGCCGGGCGGCTTGCCAGTTCAGGAATATATTCGTCGCTCAGAATGCCCCTACAGATGAGAAGGAAGATGCCGTGTCCAGCATGGTCATGAGACGGTCACTCGAATCTACTGGCTTTATTCCTGTTCCCCTTGTTATTGAGGTCGAGCCTTCCAAGGACGAAAGCGAGATGACGGTCTACCTAGGGTATGATCCCGACATCCTCGGGGGAAAACTACCGCACTTCATACTTGACACCTTTACCACCATCGTTCAAAACCTCTTATCAGTGGCCCCAGATACGGCCCTTGGCCAGCTGCCTGTTCTCTCCTCGGCTCACCTGTCGGCACTCATCTCCGCCGCATCTCTTGGCAACCAAGACAAACCCCAGCGAGACGATCGCCATCTGAAAGAGGGGAAGGAAGAATGCCTAGATCGTCTGTTCCGCAACCAGGCCGATGAATCACCGTCCGCCTGTGCCATAGATTCCTGGGATGGCCAGTTGACGTACGCTGAGCTGGATCGCTTGTCATCCTCGCTCGCCAAGAACCTCATGAGTATGGGTGTTGGACCTGAGAAAGCTGTCTGTGTGCTCTTTGAAAAGTCTAGGTGGGCTATCGTGGCGATGCTCGGTATTCTCAAATCTGGTGGGTTTTTCGTCCCGCTCGACCCGGCCTATCCGCGACAGAGGTTGGAGTATATCGTCCAGTCTGTGGATGCCTCTGTCGTCGTCACATCACCCATGCACGCTGGTCTTTGCGACACTCTCCCGTGCCAGGCCTTGGTCGTGAGCGAGCCAACTTTGCTGCCTCTTCAGCCACCCTCGGGCCAGGTGGTACCCATTCAGCCAAGCCACTCAGCCTATGTCTTGTTTACCTCTGGAAGCACTGGCTTACCTAAAGGAGTCGTCATCGAGCACCGTTCTGCCTGCTCGGCTCTGGTCGCCTTAGGTGGCCGCATGAGTCTCGGGTCACGATCTCGCGTCCTCCAGTTCAACTCGTATTGGTTCGACGTGATGCTCCTCGATGTCTTTGGCACGCTCATATATGGCGGATGTATCTGCATTCCCAAAGATGAACAGAGAATGACTGACCTGTCCGGCTGGATACAAAAGTTCAACGTCAACACAATGCTTCTGTCGACCACGGTGTCGAGGCTGGTCGATCCCACTCGGGTTCCATCTTTGAAGACGGTCTGCCTCACGGGTGAAGCAGTTTTCCAGAGCGACCTGGATCGATGGGCTACCAGAGTGAGGCTCATTGCCGGGTACGGGCCCACAGAGAGCTGTATCATGTCGGTTTCTGCCGACCTACTGCCCTCGGCCGCCCCCAACCTTATTGGAAACCCTGTCGCATGCCAAACATGGATTGTTAACCCCCTGAAGGAGAACGAACTGGCGCCATTCGGAGCTACCGGCGAGCTCTATATCGAGGGCCCTACCCTAGCCCGCGGCTACCTCAACGACGAGGAGAGAACGGCTCAGAGCTTTGTGGCTGGCCCGCAATGGATGCCAACGAGCAACGACGAGAAGCAATCAGGCCGACGCTGCTCACGCCGGGCCTACAAGACGGGCGATTTGGTATCCCTGAACCCAGATGGTACAATCTCCTTCCTCGGACGCAAGGACTCGTCCCAAGTAAAGATTCGCGGACACCGAGTTGAATTGGCCGAGATAGAAGAGAACATCAGACGGCATATCCCCCCTTCCATCACAGTCTGCGTAGACCTCCTGTCATCAAACGATAACCTGGACAGAATGATACTTGGCGCAGCCTTCGGTCTAGGCGATGTGGCCAGCGACGGGCCACACGCTGACAAGGTCGTCCGCTACATGGACAACCTCACCAGTCTTCTTATCCCGGCTCTCGAAGCGTCGCTGCCCCATCATATGGTTCCAGAAGTCTACGTGCCCCTGACTCAGCTACCAACCCTGGGTTCGGGAAAGTTGGATCGCAAAACTCTGCGGAGTATCGCCGGTCCGCTCGCATTCTCTGTCCCGTCGTCGGGTGCAGCAAATGAGTCGACAGGAAAGCAGCAGGACGAATCTTGGCGTGAGAAGCTGATGCGTAACTTTTGGGCCGACGTACTTGGCCTCCAGGACAGGGACAGTATTGGTAAGGGGGACAATTTCCTGGGATTGGGAGGCGATTCCATCGCGGCTATCAAGCTCGCTGCTCTGATTTCACAACATGGAGCATCCCTTTCAGTACCGGAGATATTCACTTATCCCACCCTTGAAGCCATGTCCGGTGCTGTGAAGGGGTGGAAGGACCATGACAGAGCGCTTGTAGGAAGGGAAACCACCATCACGCCGTCTCTAGAGCCCCAAATGCTGCCCCCCTCCATTGATGGTCCAATTCCCTGTACCGAATATCAAGAAATGTTCCTCGCCGGCTCAGAAACGTTTGCTGCGGCCAGCGTAGCACAGTTTGTGTTCCGCCTCGATGACCGCGTCAGTGCGACTCGGCTCCAGGCCGCTTTCAATCACTGCGCAGACTGGTTCCCGAACCTGAGGACGTGCATTAGTCGACATACATCCTCGTCAAGATTGGTGCACACTGTCTCTCCTACCGGAGCTGAAGTCTCCTGGAGCTGCATCACTAGTGATGATGGCGTTGCAGCCTTCTTGGCCCGAGACAAGGATCTACCCCCGCTGAGCCTGGGGAGCCCCCTTCACAGAGTGGCCTTATTGATCCCCCGGAACTTGACTGAAAGACGGCTTGTGTGGACCTTGAACCATGCTGCCTACGACGCTTGGTCCATTAGGATGATGCTAGCCCATATAGAGCAAGCCTACCTCGACCCCAACTTCGTTCCGCATTATCCGCTTGGTTGGGACAAGTTTGCCCAGCATGCGGCTGGCATAGCGACAACGTCCAAGTCCTACTGGAGCTCCTATCTCTCCGATATCAAGCCAGCCAAGCTTTTGTTCAACTACGCGTCCTTGCAGGATCCTATACAAGACCGAACCACTAAACGCCGCATCTTTCTTCCCCGGCGCGAACGAAAAGATACAACCACGGCAGCCGTTATTGTCGCTGGCTGGTCTCTCCTTCTTGCTCGCCTATTGGACTGTCGCGACATCGTCATTCCGTACCTAGTGACAGGACGAACCCTCCCTCTTGCTGGAATAGAAATATGCCCAGGGCCAACTATTGCGAAAGTGCCCTTGCGCATACGGCTCCCGGATACGCAGGCAGCAGAGCCCACCCTGACAGATATGGCTACCCTCGTTGCCACGGAGCTTATAAGGGCCATTCCCCATGAGCATTCGGGTATCTCCGCTATACGCAAATTCGTGCCATTGGCTGCGGGCACCCAACAGGAAAGCCAGCCAGCGCACGCCGGGCACGTACTGGGTCGCTTGCCGCTCGATCTCGTTATCCACCCTAAAGGCAATCTTGATTTCTATCAGGGCGGCGGCTTAGGGATGCGCCAAGAGCAGGTCGAGATGGTAGCGCCTCCTTTCGGCGGGCTCTCGGCTGAATGTGCCATCCTAAACCATGAAGGAACAGAAATGGACATTACCGTGCTGTGGGATCATAGGGCTGCGGCGGAGGAGGACATACTGGACCTAATTGGCTTATTGCAGGATGTTTTGGCACAAAACTGAGGAGGTCCAGACTTAGTAATAACTATATATCTTGTATAACTAGTAAATAATAACCTATACTATACAACGTACTTAATAAGTAACTTAACTAAACAAGGATCCTAATTAAAAGTCTTAACCCTTTAAATAAGATTAATAATAAAAAGACTGTAGTCTATTAAATTAATTAAAGTGAATTACAATTCTCTTC